>DWGR01003128.1:0-12594 GCA_018247715.1 Heliconius burneyi | reverse complement strand
TATTTAAAATAATACATTTTCTCGAAAGGGAATCAAACCCATAACTGTCGCGTTTATATTACGTTTAATATGATAATTTGGCCTTTTTATTAAAAATGTATCTTATAATATAAAAAAAGATAAGAATAATATTTACAATGGATAGAATAGTAATAAAAGAAAACATATTTTTTTTCAGCTTAGTTTCGAGTTGATTGAAGCTATACTCTTATACATACATACTTTAGGCAACGAAGGCGCCATATTAATATTCTTACCGGGATGGAATCTCATATTTGCGTTGATGAAGCATTTATCTCAAAACAAATCGTTTGGTAATACTGACAAATATATAATATTACCATTGCACAGTCAAATACCCAGGGATGATCAGAAGAAAGTGTTTATTACACCACCACCTGGGATTACTAAGGTATAATATTAACAGTTACGTATTAAATTACGCAATTGAGTTTAAGAAGATACATTTATTTATCTTTATTTTGTCTAATAAAAGTGTTAAATTCATTCTTACAAGACCTTATGTCTAAATGATTATTAATACAAGGTGTATCAAAAGAAATTTTATATTTAAAAATATCATTAAAAAAAACTAAGTAGTTTATTAGTAAAATCTTTATTTATTTCTAAAATATAAACTTTGGGAATCTATTTTTAAAAATAATGTCATCTAAATGTTTACCCTCACGTTCACGACACTCATTCAACCTAACGCTAAAATTTCTTATGACGGCTTGGCAAGTACGCTCAGTGATGGCTTCCATTTCGTGGCGAATATTTCGTTTTAATTGCACCAGAATAGTTGGTTTGTTGATGTATACTTTAGATTTAAGAAAACCCCACAGGTAAACGTCCATAGGAATCAAATCAGGACTGCGTGGAGGCCAATATCACTCCGGCCAAAAATCTCACTAACTCGTTGTAGAGACTCATTAGACGTGTGTGACGTCGCTCCATCCTGTTGGAACCATGTCCTTTGACTATAACCAGAATAATTCTGTAGTGTAGGCAACATCTTCACATAACGTTCTGAGTTAACGCGGGGGGACGCGTCTTCAAAAAAGTACGGGCCGATTATTCCTCGCGATGACAATGCAGCTCATACGTTTACTTTTGGCGAATGAAGAGGTCTCTGTTGCTTGCGCTTCGGATTAGGTGTACTCCAATGGCGACTGATTTGCCTGTTAACGTGCCCATTCAGATGAAAATGAGCTTCATCAGAGAATATGATGTTGGTGAACGTTTCACATCATTTAAGTGACGAAAATCACGAATGATGCAAAAATTTCGTCGCGCTATAGTCACTGAATTACCGTTTTTGTAAAATTCACGCATGCAAAACGCGCGGTCCTTAATTTTCAAACTACTACTAACTACTAAATTCCTAAGACAGGCTATCGAATGACATACCAGCCGCGCCCCTGTAATGCATTGCGTTCACGCAGCAAACTGATCAAATTTAACATTTCTTTTGAGGCACCTTGTATATAATGAAAATTATATATCGACGGTTGAAAGACTATTTGGTCTAAACGCCATTTTTTAAACTTTATACCAGAGCCGTTTAAAGTTTCAATTTTTGGAAACAAAATCTTTTTGATAAAACCATTAGGCTGACACAGACCAAATTTATACCATATATGCATTGATTTTTTTCTGTATCTTTTTGTATTATTTGCATGATAATACAAAAAGATACAGAAAAATACTTGTATAACAAGTATTTTCTTGCAAAATAAGTGTCGCTTAACCAAACATGTTTTCATTTATATTTTTTTTAGAATAAGACAAAAAGGTCTAAACGCCAATATTGAATAATAATTGTTAAAGGTAAAGTAGTTGTAAGTCCTAGTATGCATTTAAATAGAAATAGGAAAAATGCATTATTCACTAAGACACATTGTTCAATGAGTACGTCAAAATGGTTTAAGCGATGTGCAAAATTCAAATCGGACTTATGAATGACGGTCTACATGACAATCAGTGTGTCAAGTCCTCATTCTTTCCACTGACAATCACAAGTCAGTGAAAAGCATGAGGACTTCCTGAAGGGCAAGAGGTGTATGCAGATACCGTAGCTTTTTTGCGTTGTTCTTTCTGAAAAATGATTCTTGAAATAAGTAAATTGAATGGTTCAAGTCACAGAGCTTATTTTATATATAAAGTTCAAATTGATTCAAACGACACAGTTTACTGTTTTGATGAAAGGTAAATTGTACTAAGCGACTTACGTTAATATTTAAGAGAGAGGATAAATGTGTCAATGTACACTTAATTATAAAAATTGTGACTTGAAAATGTGCAAAGCAACACGTTAGCAAAAATGAGAACAAAAGTGAGTGGTTTTAGCGACTTAGACACCAAATATAATGATTTCTTTGTCGGTTGACACAATGGACTTCAAAATGAGGGTAAAGTAACTGTAGGGTTCAAGCGCCAAAAAAATGCCCTGAAAATTTTGAAACCGAGCTGAAAAGATGGAGAAAAATTCGCTGATTCCAAATATGTATTATAGCTCAATATCGCAAAAAATGGCGTTTAAACCAAATAGCCTTTCCACCCTCGATATTATATTTTTATAGTTTATAATTATTTACTTTTTTCACTGCTTAGAAAAATAAAAAACTGCCACAAAAAAATCTTTTGCTTACATTCTTTCATGCAATCGTAAAGATGATCTTCAAATATTTTCTTAAATAAAAACAAGAAAAAATACACCAAAAGTAGTCATCCATTTAGGAGCTTTGATGCCACACACATACCTTGTATTTGCTTCGAGGGTTAGAAAATAATCTCATTTATTAAATGAAATGTTACATATAAAAATATTAATACTTATCAACTATCAATTTCTTACAGATCATTCTATCAACGAATATAGCTGAAACATCAATTACAATCAACGACGTGGTCTATGTAATAGATTCATGTAAGGCCAAGATAAAATTGTTTACGTCACACAATAATATGACGTCATACGCCACTGTATGGGCCAGTCGAACTAACTTGGAACAGGTATTTATATATTTACTTTGTGACAATAAGGTATCCGGAAATCAATTTAAAAGTCGCGCGTTAGCTATTTATATAAGTTGGTAGCACTGTGCTGACCTCTGATACCAATTTTTAGCGCGATATGGCAGCTAGTTTGTTGACAGCACTCAGTTTAATAAACACACCTCATTAGTGCGCGGCGATTTTTATAATGAATCCAATAATTGAATAAAGAGTTTGCATTAAATTTTGTGTTACAAACAAAATTTCGTGTATGGAAACGTTGAAAATGTTAGTAGAGGCTTACGGTGAATCAATTTTATCAAAAAAAGTTTATGATTAGTACAAATCGTTCAAAAACGATCTTAAAGATTTGCCTCGTTTCGGACGACCTTCAACCTCTTCAACCGATGAAAACATTAAAATTGTGAAGAAATCTGTGCTCGAAAATCGTCATACCAGTGTTAGAGAGTTAGCACAAGACTTACATCTCGGGAGTTGGTTTGTTTGAATTTGGTTGACATTTTGGACATGAGAAAGGTCGCTAGCAGACTTGACGATAATGCATCATCGCATCGAGCTCACGTCGTGACCGAATTTAAGACCAAAACTCTATAAATACCATCGGATCAACCACCGTACTCACCAGACCTAGCTCCGGCCGACTTTTTCCTGTTCCCTAAACTCAAATTGCCACTCCGAGGACACCGTTATGAGTCAATTGAAGACAAAAGAGAAATCCAGGAAAGTGCTTATAAAACATGTTTCGAAGATTGGAAGCAGCGTTAGCACATGTGTATTACATCAAATGGGGTCTATTTTGAAGGCGACAAAATAAATATTGATGAATAAATTAATACTTTTTGTTTTATTTACAATTGCCGGATAGCTTATTGTCACAATATATTTATAAAAAAATCCTAAATACAATATATAAATAGCACAAAAAAATATATAGGTAGATTTATTATGGATGACAATAGTGGCGCAGGGGACACTTGTGTGACAGTAAACGCGAGTTCCATCCCCATTCGAGGCAATAAAATATTTATTTAAAGTTATAATTTCATTTCTTTGTTCTGGTATCTAGGCAAAGCACGGCGTCGTCGTTCAAAATTCAAAATTAATTCGGTAAGTGGACGAAAATGATTGGAATTAACACTAAGTTCCCTCTGCCTGACCTCTAAATTGAAATTCAAAATATTCTTTATCCAAAAAGACTAATAGAATCGTCGAATAAACATATAGATGAAAAAGCTACCACCGGTTCGGAAGGTAGTTCTGCTGAGAAGAGCCGGCAAGAAACTCAACAGTTGCTCTTTACAATGTCAATAGTATAATTAAATTATTATATTAACTGGCAGCTATCCTGGATAATATTCAAAAGACATTACTAAATATTCTTGAACAGTATAATAAGGTTTACTTGTTAGTGTTTTTCTACAGATACTTTAAATTGTGGTAGTGGCAAACTTAGAATACACTGCGAAATTTAATTATATACACGTTTACTCAGACCCATAAAAGATTTAGTAACTTTTTGGAGGCGAAAACGTGGCGTAACAAGCGTTTTTTATTTCTCGTTCCTATCGTATGTCTATCACTATTTTTAATATGACACTATATATGTTGTCGTACAAATAGAATATTATAATATATTAATTGTGATGCAACTGTAATATCTCGCAGAGAATCTCGAGCTCTTAGGTTATAAATAGTTCTCACGACTCTTTTTTGGAAAATGAATATTGAATTTATATCTGCAGACTGCCCCATTGCCGCATTCCATAAGACTAAATACTATGAAAGTAGTTCCTGTGTGGAGATATAGCCCGAAGTTGATGATATATGATGTGTATTATTACCGTATTTTATGTAGTATGGATATTTAAACCAAATCGCTTTTTTTAATAATTTTTACATTATATATTTTTTGTATCTTTTGTTCTGTGGTATGTAAATAAATTAAAATAGTAAAAATACAATATATATAATAACAATTTCCAGCGTAAAGGCAGAGCTGGTCGAGTGCGTCCCGGTGTGTGCTTCACTTTATGTTCTCGAGCCCGCTACGATCGCCTCGATGAGCACCAAACTGCTGAAATGTTCCGTACACCACTACATGAACTGGCTTTAAGGTGATTTTTTTTTATATTTCACGTTAGTAGAGTTTTCCGCATATAGTTTTTATTTTTAGATTTTTATTAATTGGCTAGCGCCCAGCGCGGCTTTGCCCGCTTTTTTATTTCATATTTTAGCAGTGTATATAATATGGAAACTTGGTATTTTAGTTTTCTAGTATATAAAAAAAATCGTAATTTATATCTTTTGAGATTGTTTTCGATATTGCTCGCAAAAATTGTCGTGTTCAATAGAGAACTGTTTATATTATTTCATATCTATATAGGTGCGCGTGCATGGCAATCGCGATTGTTCCCGCGAAAAACAAACAGCAGAAATTTATAATTGTTTGTTTGAAATGGATTATTATGTTATGTGTAAATAACTGTATGTATACTTGCATACATACAATACTTGCATTTTATTTATATGTCATTAATTGATTTACCTGCATATCTTTTCTGTTGTCTCTATTAAACTATGTTAAAGCCAGATTTACTATATTTATTGAAATACTACTATTACTTGAGTGGATTTGACAATAATATCTTCAATATAAGTTTATTTTAATTAAGGTATGAAATATTGAAATATAATCTATTATAACATAATATTAAATGTTTCAGTATCAAACTCCTACGCCTAGGCAACATAGGTCACTTCCTCTCAAAGGCACCTGAACCTCCACCACTAGATGCAGTTATCGAAGCTGAAGCTCTTCTACGTGAATTGGGCTGCTTGGATAATAGTGACGCTCTAACACCCTTGGGGACAATACTTGCTAAACTACCTATAGGTATTTTTTTGTTTTTCTTTTTTTTTTCATCTTCTTAATATATGTAGTTCATATAAAGCAGGATAGGTAGGAAGATTCTAGTGTAGTGCGTGTTAAGCGGAGGAACTTAACGCCGCTCTTTATATTTGAGAATTTTAATTAGAAAATGGTATTAAATAAATAAATAAGATTAGATAAAATTTAATAAATATAAATCTAATAAATTCCTTAGTTCCCTATGCCCTAGCTGCCCTGCTATCTGCGCGATACAGAGCTAAAAAAGTATATGATGTTAATAATAACATCATATACTTTTTTAGCTCGGGATAATATATGTATAATTGTATATTTTCCAGAACCTCGTCTTGGTAAAATGATAGTACTGGGCTTTGTGCTCGGCGTCGGTGATGCATTAACAACAATGGCGGCTAATTCCACTACCTTCCCGGAAATATTCCTCATTGAAGGCAGAAAGCGGCTCAGTTACCACCAACGTGCTTTGGCCGGGGACCGGGCTTCTGACCATGTTGCGATGTTGAATGCGTTCCAGGTATGTATTAAGACTACTCCCGTTTTTATTGTTTTTGGACATCATACCTGTGATATCACTTGAATGTCTCCTCATTTGAAAAATTTAAGTTTCTTAGTAATTACTAGGTGATATGAGGCCGTCGTGACGCAGTAGAACAACATTTGACCATAAAGGCATTATTTTCTCGCTCTACCAGAGCGAGAAAATCGCGGCATTGTATTCTGTTGTCGAAAAAAATGATGAAAAACGGACAACTGAGCTTCCCTCCACCGCCACTCTTCTATATGCGGGATATAGCGTGAAAGTATAAAAAAAATATGATATATATTAGTGTACCTTAACTATATGCAAATTATTTATCATATCTACATTTTTATTAAAAAATTAAGTTTGAAAAATTAACTTACAACTAGGTTTACAAGCTATATTTTTTTTAAAGATGTGGGAACGTGAGAGTTCTAAAGGCGAGGAAGCAGAAATACAATGGTGCGAGTGGAAGGGAATACAGCATACAACTTTGCGAGTCACTTCTGAAGCTAAATACCAACTAATAAGTAACTTTTTAATTTATTTATATTAATTAGTTGTTAGATTTCACATGTAAAAATTGTTTTATTTGATGATAGCACACTCCTTTAGCAAGACTATTTTAGTTTTTGCAATTTAAAGTAAATTGAAAATTTGTAAAAAGCTTTAACCTCATTGATCTGTTGCTTTCAGACATATTAACAGCAGCAGTGGGCTTCTCTGAGGAATGTTGTATCCCACAAAGATGGAACCCAAATGTGTGCGATCCTGTACTAGATCTTGTTGTGGCATTACTTTGTATGGGATTGTATCCTAATGTCTGTTTACATCAGGGTAAACGGAAGGTTGGTTCACTTTTGTTTATACGTTTTTTGAGCTTCATCCTTTATTTCACATACAGCAACGTAGTAGCTGCCCAGTTTTGCAGTGCTATGTGGGAATTAAACCTACAACCGTCTACTTTACAGTGAGATGATGCACTGTTGTGTCATAACGGTTCCAATTATAAACATTAAAAACTTTATTAATGTTTTAAATAGTTAATTTATACGTAATTTATTATTTAAATTAGGTGCTTACAACGGAAGGCAAACCTGCCCTAATCCACAAGACATCTGTGAACTGCTCCAATCAAGAGCAACAATTTCCATCGCCGCTCTTTGTTTTCGGTGAAAAAGTGAGGACTCGCGCCATATCTTGCAAACAGACTACTATGGTGGCGCCATTGCACTTACTATTGTTTGCTTGTAGAAAAGTTGAATGGGTATGTGATTGTTTATTTTTGTTTTATTACGCATATTTTTTTACAGTCGGGATGGCAGAAGAACCTAGTTTTAAGACAACTGTCCCCCGAATTCGAAATAATGCGTGTGGAGTGTCGGATCCCAAAAATCAGGAAAATTGGATAATTCTTTCCCCCAAATACCTACAATGTAACAACTGGATAACACTATTAAATGTATAAGTAAATATCGAATAATACACAATATGACACATGTTTTAATTAAGTATTTATAAATATATTTTCTATTTAATCTATAATTTATGAAGCCGCCATGATGCAGTGGGCAGCATCAGTGTAAATGCAACAGTGTTGAGTGCGATCTTACTCACTTGGAGGACTGGTTATATTAAAATTATTTTCATTTGTCTGATCTGATATTTTTCAGATCGACAATGTAGTACGTTTGGACAACTGGCTCAACTTCGACATGTCGCCCCGTACGGCGGCGCTGGTGACGGCGTTGAGACCCGCCATTGAGAAGATTGTGGAGCGAGCGGCCGCTGAGCCCGACAGCGCTTTGAACTTCTCGCCCATGGAGAAAAAAGTGAGTATTGTATATTATCTATATAGCATGGTCGACGACTCGTGGCCGCCCTCAAATTAGGCTTTCTGAACTTTTCTTTTGAATTCTTCATTTTTAATTAATGATATTATTAAGTGGAATTAAATGTTATTTTTGTTTAATACCCTTTGTTTTGCCTTCGACACCGACTCCCTATAAGTTGACACTACTGATATTTTTGTATATCATCATGATTCAAAACATGCTTAATGTTATAAAGCTGAATAGTATGTTTGGATGAACCGATCAGATCACGCGATCTTAAAAACTAGGTTTGATATATCGTTACGTTAAGTTTATCGTTTCATTTTACCTTCGGAATATGTTGTGTCACACATAATACTCAGCTGTTTCCATTTGACCTTGCAAACTTTTTTGACGAGCAAAGCGTCAGATAAAACCTAGTAAGAATATTTTTATTTTTATTGATTTTTATTTTACATATTCCAGGTCGTAGAATGTGTAAGAGCTTTATGCGTTACGGATGCAGGTGATTACGGAATACATCGTAATGCCGCCACATTCTCCTTCCGTCCAGAAAATTCTAAACGTGGTAACAGAGGGTGGAGCAGCAGTTCTAGAGGCGGGTTTGGTAATGCAGGAGGATTCGGTAACCGAGGCGGATATGGTATTCAAGGAGGCTATGGTATTCAAGGAGGCTACGGTAATTATGGAGGCTACGGTGATCAAGGCGGATATGGTAATCAAGGCGCATATGGAAATCAAGGCGCATATGGTAATCAAGGCGCATACGGTAATCAAGGTGGTTATGGTAATCAAGGCGGCTATGGTTCCCAAGGCGGATTCGATAATCAAGGCGGGTTTGGTAACCAAGGTGGATTTAGTAATCAAAGTGGATTCTGGACTAGATATGGAGGTAGAGGAAACAGAGGCAGAGGTGGTTATGGAGGATTCAGAAACTGAATAAATTACATTCCATTGTAACTAATGTACTTGGTTTCATTGACGAATTAAAAATATATATGATATTTGTTGTTTTTCTTTATATTTATGTATAGTCCGTCTAAACTTTTATTGATAATGGGAAGTACTCGCGTAAAATTGCGCAGAAAACGTGCGACCAGTGTTACCCTGTTATGTTGTTTTACCCCATGCGTAGCAAATCACATTTACCTATATGATAATTAAAAAAATCTGATCACCCCTAGATTGTAGTAAATTATACAAAACGAAAATTTTATGAGGATATCTAAATATTGAAAAATAAACAGATATTCCATACATCTTTGTCGAGAATAAATTCGAGACTAGCCCGAAATATAACATTTTTGCAAATAATTAATCAATTCAAAACGTCTGCTTATATATATATATATATATATATATATATATATACTTTTACCATAAATATATATATATATATATTTATGGTAAAAGCATGGCAAACGAGCGTACTGGTCACCTGATAGTAAGTGATCACCGCCGCCCACGACACCGCGTAACACCAGAGGAGCTACTGGTGCGTTGCCAGCTTTTGGGGTGGCTTGGCCCCGGAGCCCGGCATTACCTAATGCGAAACGCAGTGGCATAAAGCCACTACTTCATGCCGGTTTTAAATGCCGGGGGTGGTAATTATCCGGTCAAGTCTGCCCATGCGTGTCGCCATTGCTGGCGGCGTGACTCTCCCACTCGTACTTTAGTCGCCTCTTACGACATCACCAGTAACAGGGTGATCCTATTCAAAGCCGGGAACAGACGACTACCTGACTATGTTATATATATATATATATATATATATATATATATATATATAAATTTATGTACAACATAAACATTCCGTATGTTTAATACAAGCTTATATACAATGCAATATGAATAAGGAAATATCTGGCAATATTTAAACTTCTTAAAGATTACATGAAAAATATTAGGTAAATTATTTCAATCAATTTTGAGGTGCAAAAAATGAGTCTGGTATCCCTTTGCCATAAAAGTTACTGTGCGTCTGTAGAGCGCTACGTCCTTACAGGAAATTCGTACTCGCACATCTTTATAGTTCAAACAAGAATATAATTAATTGTAAACAAAAAATCCTTTTACCGTTTTGATTGCTTGCTTTTATATTTGTAAATTTTATTTTTTTTAATTAAAATATTTGATCACCTTTAGGTTGTAGTAAAGTTGTTATACAAAACGAAAATTTTATGAGGATATGTAAATATTGAAAAATAATCAACTGTTCCATAAAACGTTGTCGAGAATAAAATCAAAACTAGCCCGAAAAGTAACATAATTTATAAATTAATTCTAAACTACTGCTTATATAAGTAATGAAATATGATGTTTATTTACATATGTATATCCTATTTACATTTATGTACAACATAAACATTCAGTATGCGCAATATAAGCTTATATACTATGCAATATAGATAAATAAATATGTGGCAATATTTAAACTTCTTAAAGATACTCTCAAAAATATGAAATAAAATTAAATATTGGGTAAATTATTAAAATCAATTTTGATGTCCAAAAAATTAAAATCTGGTATCCCTTTGCTATACAAGTTACTGTGCGTCAGTGTGAGCGCTACATCCTTACAGGAAATTCGTACCCACTTATCTTTATAAGTACAATCGCGCTCACACTGTATGATTCAAACAAGAATATAATTAATTGTAAAAAAAAATCCTTTTACTGTTTTTGGCGTCTATGTGCACAAATCGAAATACGCGTTCTGCGCAATTTACCTCGCGTGCTTCCCATATGCAATAACACTTGTGTCGGACTATATATGACGCTATATGATATTATATTCATATTTCATAGTCATGAACTGACAGCGTTGCACTCGACTGTACCGCAGTGTTAGCGGGACTATGTGCAGATATCGAAATCGCAATTTACTGCGCGTGCTTCCCATATGTAATAAAAGTTCCATCGGACTAAAAGTGAACTTAGCCAAAAAATATTATTTAGTATTTTAGGGTATTGAATATATTGAATAAAAGATTTAATTTTTTAAAAATTATTTTGTATATTAACAAGCCCTCAATAATTGAGTAAAATAATTACATTATTCATGTTTCCTTTAAGATGAAAAAAATAATGAAACTAGACATTCACTTGTGTTTCATATAAGATCCAGTATTACTCGTATACTACAATACACAAACAGAAATATAGCTATACGAAAATAAAAAGATTATCAGTCAGTAGGACTCTGTACCACAATTAAAATAAAATCTTTATCGGGTGCCACCATAATTTCACTTTTTTTGCTTCTTATACGTAAAAATGTTAAATCGTTTGACGGATCTAGATCTCGTACTACAGCTTTGGCTTTATCCACTAACGCACCCATCAAACCTGCATATTGTACTGAAATATGGTTATCTAAAGTTGTTTTTATCGGAATTCCTTCACCGTTCACAACTATAACACCGACTACTCCTTTGTGTAAGGAAAGTTTCCGTACAGTTTCCTCAGCCTCATTTGCCATTTTAATTTATTGTATAGCTTTTTGTCATGTCAATGTGATGATTATTAAATAAGCTGTCAGTTACTTTTTTTTAGTTGGGTAGAAATAAATAGAATGTATCAAAAAGGTTTCTATATAAAAGTAAATTATGCTTTCTAATTTTTCTACATACTTGAAACAAATCATTGCCGTAACATACTTTTTTGGAACTTTTTGACATATTTTCGTACCTCTATTTGAGAACTTCTGGATAGATTTAGATCTTTTAAATTATAATCTTCTAATAAGCTATAATACTTGTAGGAGATATAACTTATAAGTAAATATATCATATTTCCGAAGTCTCACACACTCATTGACTATCAAAATAGAACTAGTACTTCGTATAGAACTATAAACCTATAGAGCTGAAATTAAGTACAGGAGTAGGGTTTAAAGCCCACAGAAAGGGAAACCAAATGTAGGAATATCGCATTTCTGGAGTGTCTCGCGGCCCTGATGAGAAACTGTAAGAATCCAGCTAAGCTATTATAGATATTGTATATTGCTTATGCAAAATTTATTTAGCGGACCAGGACTCTTCTTTTGATGTACAGAAAGTGAAGGTCTAATAAAGAACCCTAAGAGTGCGACATTTATATTTCTCCCTTAGTTTATCGTCTTTTTTTTTATGGAAAAAGGATGGCAAACGAGCGTACGGGTCACCTGATAGTAAGTGATCACCGGCGCCCACGACACCGCGTAACATCAGAGGAGCTACTGGTGCGTTGCCAGCTTTTGAGGTGGTTGGGCGCCGGAGCCCGGCATTACCTAATGCGAAACGCAGTGGCATAAAGCCACTACTTCACGCCGG
>DWGR01003127.1:0-12595 GCA_018247715.1 Heliconius burneyi | reverse complement strand
AGTTTGGACACCTTGTGTACCTTTTTTTTTTAGCGGGGGAAATCCTCATGGACTACCTCCGCCCGGGGAAGGCGAAGGGGCGTGCCGGACTCTTACCCGCTAAAACAACGCCTCGGTGTCTCCTCGCACGGCAATGGGTAAGATCCCCGAGCACCAGAAGGGGACGAGGGTAATAGCGGCCTACTACGATGCCCAACTTGACAAGGAAACCCTCAAAGTCGGCAAGATTTGTTGGGAGAGAAATACGCCCCTACAATGACAATGTCGCCTGAGACTGCAGCAACCCAGCCGTGACCCCGGGACGGGTCGATCAGACTTTCCCCACCTCGTGTAGCTGTGCCAACCCTTGTTCTATCAACGGCCAGATAGTGATCTGTTCCTAGATCAGAACCCCTAAACACTCGCGTGTCCATAAATTAAGAACAAATCAATTATACTTTTCTCTTCCATTCGCTCCCATGTATACATGTGAATTTGTTTGTGGTCAAACATCGTGTTTGCCACAATTCAATTCCTTACCTTGCAAATTTACAATATAAGCTTTCCAGCCTCATTTATTCTCTTGCCATCATACTGATTTAGCACTCCCTAGTAACCGCTTCGCGCAGTTCCGATTTATCCGTTCAGATCACCACATATTATTATTTTTTCATTCCCTCTAACACTACCTAGAACGTCCCTGACACTCCCAAAACTCCTCGAGTTTGCCTAATCGAGCTGAGGATACTGGCGCATACGCCGCTAACTAGAATACTTTTGTTATCCCCAGCTTGAAGCGAACTCAAAGCCGCCTCGAGTTGATCGCCTTGTATTCAACCGCTGCACTAACCAAACGAGAGGACAATAACACATCTACATCTTGGCAGCCCCGCGCGCTCTCTGGTACGCCGGCCCAGAAAGCAACCCAACTGCCCGGTAAATTGGTCGTGTCATGCCCTTTCGGTTGGTCACAGTCACACAAACGACATCCAAATCTCTATCATCCATCACATCTAATAATTCATACATCTTTTCCTCTATCCCTCTTACATTTCACGTAGCTATTTGTAGCTCCGTCGTCCACCTCCCACGTACGTTACGGACATGGCGTGTTGAGTGGCGGTCCCCAACGTCACATGAAAGGTTTAAATGTACTAAATTTGAATAATTATTTATAATAAAGTTGTATGGACTTTTTGGTGTATATCCAACACAAATACTCCTAATGGTATCTCATAAGAAAATGAATCTACAATGTAATGTATGCATTTTACTTTGGGGTGTAACCATACATATCTGTATAATTAAATAATAACACATTTATTTCATTGCTTAAATATAATGAAATGTATATGGCATGTGTATAAACATACAGAGCAGTATGTAAGCCTAACTTTAATATTTTAAATTGTATTTAAAGTAAAGTGAACTTTTCTATACTGGCAACTTGTTCAGGCAGTAAGAGAGATGGTTTATAAAACAAATATATGAGCTATATGATTACTTTAAATAATATATTTTGCCAGACAGTGCAATTGCTTCTTCTTTCTCAAATATAATTTATGTTACATTTTACTGATTGTATTTTTAAGAAATTGTTTTAAAATTTTCTTTTTATATGTCTTGCCATGTTCACAAAAGAAGACCAAATGTGAGTTTTACATTATATTTGTGTGCAAATTAGTTGAACCATTTTATGCATTCAGCATTTTTATATAAAAAGTAGATTGTGTTTGTCCTTAGTAAGTGCATTTTTTTAAACTGCTTATATCATTTAGTTATTTTCCTTTGTAACTAAATGTGTTAGTTCTTTCATATTTTATTGTATTGCTGTTGATGTGATAAGTTGCTTTAACTTTATTAATATACTTATGTTTTGAGTTTGCATTCAAATTAATGAAATAAGTTGGTTAATGTTTAACAAATACAGAAATATAATAATTACGTATAAGAGCCGTAAAGTGGCTCTCTTTTTTACCTGATTTTATATTCGTTATCACTTCAAGGACTGACATTACAATATGACATCCATTGTTCAGTAAATGCACTGTTCATTGCAGACGTCACAACTTGTTAGTGAATGGCAATAGTAATCTATGGGCCTTGACATGTATTATTGGTATTAATATATTATTATTGATGACATATTTATATATTTTTATGAAATTCATATTGGATTCCTGCCGCCGAATTTTCTAACCGCACAGTACGTCACAAACTTAAATATCATCCACACCACATGTATACGTGGCACTTTACTACTGTGCGGTTTCGTAGGAATTTCCTTCCACGCGCCATGGAAATGTGGAATGGCCTACCCGCGGCGGTGTTTCCAGGTCGATATGATATGGGTACCTTCAAAAAGCGCGTCCATCTCCACCTTAAAGGTCGGCAATGCACCTGTAGGTGATCACTGACCTGAATGCTCGTTTGCCTTGTCCCTTTCCCATAAAGGAAACACATATAGGAAGATAGGTAGCGCCTAGGCCACTCTGTGGCCCACTTTCTTCTTAATGTTTGAGATATTATGTGAATGAAAGTAGTGGAAGCTAATTTGTATTGTTACCAGACTGAGGAAATGATAATAATTCAGTCCAGAGTAGAAATCAAATCCTCAAACATTGTATTTTTGTTTAATGCAGTGCTGCTGCACCACAACATATATATATTACATATAAATAAGTGCCATTCTTAAAATTGGTTAAAACATTAAACATCGCAAATATATAAACAAGTTAATTGTAATTAAAATACAAAGCGAATATTTTTTGCCACATTTGCTTGCTATAACTGCCAGTTTTGCTGTAACATTTGGCCTTGCGAAATATTGTAATTGTGACTTTTAAATTTTATAAAAGTAACATATTTGCACTGATTGAGCGGTATTATAAATGTTACATTTTAAATGGTGAAGATACATATTTGCAGAAAAATTGTGAGATTGTTTAACTATATGAATAGTACAAATACTTTAACACATTAAGATATATTCATGATAATTTTGAATACAAGATGAAACAATATATATTCTTCTAAATATAATAGTATATTAAATAAAATGAAATTTAAATGTGTTGCATATTGGGTTCAGATTGTCAGTCTCTATGGCTTGGAAGCAGAAAATCAACTGCTGAGGTGCCTGCTCACTGAAACGGTGAAGACCTCGTGGGAAAACGACAGACAGAGCACTACATATAGTATCCACGCCACCCTCCTTACGCAGCATCTTGCAACGCTGCTCAGCCACCCTGCCAAGTCCACTGTAATTTGCTGTGCTGTAGATCAACCTACTAAGGATCTACAAAAGGTAATTATCCATATATATAATAAAACAGTTAAAATCTTTTATCTATACATTTAGTATATTTGACTGAAATGGATAGAGAGGGACAAGAATAATGGAAAGCAATTTTTTTAAAATTTCTTGTTTGTCTGTATGGTATAGTCCCGCTTATCTTCAAAAGTACTGAACCAATTTACTTCAATCTTTCACCAATTGCTTTGTATTAACTCAAAATCTAAAGTTTGTTTCATCAAAATCGGTTCATTAAAAAAAAAGTTATCAGCAGATGAATTAACTCAAGGCATGAGTTTGCCTGTTTGCCTGCAAATATAAAGCAATCCATCGAATCTATATTTGTTTGTGATAAATGTATAAACAACCAAACCAATAAACCAATACTAACCAATAATAAATATATTATAAAAAACCAATTTTTTAACCAACTTTCAAAACAAAAAGGAGCACAATTGTTCAATGGGCTGATTCGCTTCCAATACTTTGGTAAGCCGGTTTAAGATGACTTTCGAAAAGATTTTGTATAGGTTCGACAGGCTAATTGGTCGGTAATTATTTATTTCATATCTGTCTCCTTTCTTGTAGAGTAGAATTATTTTTGATTTCTTCCACTGAGTAGGTATTTCCTCTTTCTTAATAATCTTTTTAAATAGATTAATTAATGCAGAAAGAATTGAGTCAGCGCTACCTTTCAGGAATTCGTTTGAGATGTTGTCTTCTCCTGGTAATTTGAAGTTTTGTCAGATTTTATCGCCTGTTATACTTCTGCTTTTAGGATTGCGGTTATTTCCTCATGCTCTGAGTTATCTTCTTAAACGATTTCTGTGTCTATAGATGATTTTCTGTACAATTTACGAAAGAAGTTTCTTGCTAACTCTGATATGCACGTCCTTGTAGTGGCTTTTTTCCAGAGCCTTTGTCTTTTATATTTACTATCCTTTGTTTATTCTCTATTACCTCTTTTAGCGCTCTTTTTATTTCACCAGTGCTTTCGATTTTGGATTGTTTTTGTTGGTGTCTCAGTTCTATGTTTTTTTATTTCTATGTTTATTTCTTTACTTATCTTTGCTATCTTCCCTCTGTTTCTTTTCCTGTCTTCGAAAAGTAACCTTTGTTCCTTTATCAGTTCTCTAGGTCTGGTCCCTATTCCATCTTTTATTAAATTCTGGTTGAAAAGTCTGTTATTTAGCTGTTTCAGTCTGTCTTCCAGCAAGTCATACTTTGCTTGGACTGTGTTGTCATTCTCTTCGTCTTTTTCTTGGAGTTCCTGTTCCAGTTGTTGGAGCATGTTCTTTGGAATAGTCAATGTTTTATTTCTGTTATTCATTGCGATTCTTCGAATTCGAAAAATATACTTAAATAAGGAAAGATAAAAAAGTTATTTATTTATTTCTTTATTTGCACACCACTGAATAAAAATACACAAAACAGAAAAAAAAACAAATGTACAAAAAGGTGGTCTTATGGCTAAGTAGCCATCCTTCCAGACAACCTTTAGGGCGAAAAGAAACTGTTATAATTGTTATACTTATTTTTGGTGCTATTTTTGTAATTATAATATATTTCGCAACATTTGAGCTTGCCTATAGTAAGACTCATGCAAGCCTGAAATAAATTACATAGGCGACATGTATAAATTAATTATCGGTGATCTATGTGTCTTCTATATATTGTGTGTGTCTTCCTATCAATTGTAAATATAAACTTAAGATTACAATCAAGCTGCAAGCAATTTGAAGCTGTGTGTGTGAACAAATAAAATTTAAATGAGAGATAATGAATATTGTGTAAAATGATATATCCTGTAGGTACTTCTAGTATTGAAATATCTATTATATATATGTATATATGCATTTCCGTATGTATTTTTCTGTATATATATATATATATATATATATATATATATATATATATATATATATATATATTTAAGTAATACTTTTTGCGCATAGTTATAATTTCTTACTTAAGTCCTGCACTTTTAATGGTTGTAGTGATAAGGCCGCCATTGCACATTTTAATTTAAGTATCTACATATGTACCTATGTGTCTATGTGTAATATGTCTTTTTTTTGTGTGTGTATAAATTTTATATATTTATATGTTTTCATGTGCAATAAAGTATTATTTTTATCTATTACTAGAGTTCTGTTTCTATTTTGTAGATCCTTCCAGAAGTTTACGTTCAGTTTATTTTATATGCAATTATAATCAATAATCAACTATAAACTATAAAATGTGTAGTTTTAATAATTAATAATTTGTTACTTTTAGGTACTAAAACCACTCAATACATTACTGAGTCGACTCGCCAGTTTGCTGAAATTAACGAAGGCTCAAGATGTTGCCTTCTCCTTGGTACTGAGAAGATATTCATTAAAGCCTGAAATTGTATCTCTGACTAAACAACATTTAAAGAAACGATTTTTGGACTTTGTTCAGTGTTATTTAGATGCAGGTATATTACATAGCTCTGGTGCTAATATCAAATAAAATCATAAGATATGATATGTTTACTTTTATATTTACTTTTCTGGTCACCTTTGTAACTAATCTTGTTAATTAATAAATATGACCAATTTGCAAGCAATAACAGACGATTATAATTTTATGTATAATAGATGATATATTTCAGAAAAAAATAATATGTATAATTTATTACAATTTTTTTACCCAGAGCGCGGATATCAAGTCGAGCATGCAGGTCTTCAGGAATGCAGCCCTGAAATTTTGCAAATTCTATTGACAAGTCTTGCATTTGAGAACTTCCGACTAGCAGCTGTTACTAAGGACTTGTTTCTGAAACGATTGCGTATTGATTTTCCTCGCGAGGTAGTGCCTATCATTCTAGCGCCACTGCTATACCCAGACGATACTAAGACACCTCTGGAGGAAATGACCACAACTGACGATATGATAGCGGCCATGATGGACAATTCTCTAGTTGAAATAATCCGAGATATTGGTTACAACTTCACATCGACAGTCGAAGATTGCAAAAACAATATGATCAACTTCGGTGCTCGTGAACCTACTGCTTTGATTGTAGCAAGAATAATTTCAATGATGGTTAGATACCAGGCGACCGTACCGGACGGTCCGCAAATACAAACACCCGGAAATTTCTGGATGAATCACGAAGCAAAGAAAGAAGCAAATGCACCAGAAACATGGAATGCTGAAGTGTTTGTTCAAGCTCTCAAGGAGTTGGCTTCTAATCTGAATTGGAAAGAAGTAATTCTGCAGCTCGACCATCCAGAGTTTATAGTACCAGATAGACAGGGCTTGAGCCTCCTTTTTGCAATTTTACGCTTAGGCCTTCAGAGTGCCGGTTATCCGGCTAAAATATTCCCGATTGAGTACCTTTGCAGGCGATGGACAAATCTAGAGGGACAAATGAGTTTGATTACAAAAATTCTTAAAAATAACGAAATATTTAGTTTTGCTGATCATCCATTCCATCCAGTGTCTATTGACCTTCTGAAATCTCCTTCAGAAACTGATAACAAGGATATAGGCACTTGGCGTTGCCTTTACTTAGTTGAGCTATTGTTATATGCCTCAGAACGAGGCTACTACATGCAAGTTCATGAATTGTTCAAAGTGCCTTTACAACATTGCCCAGATATTTTACTGCTAACATTATTACAAATAAATCCACCCGTCACTGTACTTAGACAAGAGCTTCTGACCAACTTGATTCAAATATTCCTCGGCAATCATCCTAATTCTGGTATAATATTGCAACATGCCTGGCATACACAAAATCCTAACATCAAAACTATCATAATGCACGCTATGGCCGACTGGTACATCCTTGGCGAGAGCGATCAATCTAGACTTTCGAGAATATTAGACGTAGCACAGGATTTGAAGGCCTTGTCTTTATTGTTGAACGTTCAATCATTCCCATTCGTCATCGACCTCGCCTGTCTCGCTTCTAGAAGAGAATATCTCAAATTAGATAAATGGCTCACTGACAAAATTCGAGACCACGGTGAGACTTTCGTTTTGGCGATGGTGAAATTCCTTCAACGCCGATGTCCACAAGTAATAGGCAAAGTGACAGAGGAACAGTTACCTAAGGCCGCTCAACTGCTATCAGAAACTATAGTGACAATACTGGCTTGTTTGCAATTGTGCATACCAAATGTACAGCAGGAGTTGCAAGAAGCTATCTACAGTGTGATAGCTAATTGTCAGACATTGATATTGAGCAAAACAAGTACTGGAATTGCCGGAATAGCTCGACCACACACGCAAGTACTAGAAACACCTTTTAACCCTGCTGGATTAGGCGCTCAGTTGTTTACTCCTCATGTTGATACTATTGCCAATCTGACTCCAGATGTAGCCAGTATGACTCTGGCGCCAGCGAATACAGCTTTTGCAATGCCGGGCACGTTGGGTCAATTGGTCACTGCACCCGGATCTCCGTCGCGACTGATGGGGGCGGGGCCAAATAGTCCCTTTGCGATGATGTCTATACAACACAATGTAAACGTGAATATGACGGCGCTAGCTCGCATGCCACCTACTTCGGCGATGGACAAGCCTCGTTTACCCGATCCCATATACTCTCCTGAAATTATACATAATGTCTCAAAGGAGATCGAGGACGAGGCGAATAGCTACTTTCAAAGGATTTACAATCATCCACCGCATCCAACATTATCGATAGATGACGTACTAGAAATGCTAAAGAAGTTCCAAGACTCGCAAAATAAAAGAGAACGTGACGTTTTCTTGTGCATGCTTCGTAATCTCTTTGAAGAATATAAATTCTTTCCACAATACCCGGACAAAGAGCTTCAAATAACGGCACAGTTATTTGGTGGAATAATAGAAAAAGGATTAGTCTCTAGCCATGCATCACTGGGATTAGCCTTAAGATTTGTCTTAGAAGCTTTACGCAAACCGGAAGGTTCCAAAATGTATTACTTTGGCATAGCAGCTTTGGACAGATTCAAGTCGCGTTTAAAAGATTATCAGAAATATTGTGAGTACGTTAAGGCTATACCACATTTTGGAGAGTTTCCACCTCATCTAATTGAATACATCGAGTATGGATTGCAGAGCCAAGAGCCACCAACTAAGCCACAGGGGCCCGTCCTGCCAACAAGCCTGGCCGCCATGTTGAACCAGACCGCTGTTGTTACCATCTCAGCACCATACAGGCAAGTATTTACAAACAAAATTTAATTTTTCGTTCATGAATAATAAATAATTCTTATGTATAATTGTTATAAAAGTCAGTCGAAATGTTTTTTCGTATCAATTGTAGTACTGTAACAATTATAATTTTATTTGCAGAGCTGTGGTGTGCGCGCACAATTCTATTTCCGTGATGTCGAAAGTTACAAATTGCCCTGTAGGAGGTATTGGTAGCCGGCCCTCTATAGCAAATGCTACCAATATTGATACTCTATTGACTGCAACTGATAGAGACAAGAAAATAAATGCTCCTCCGGAAGCTATTCAGGACAAGACCGCCTTTATTTTCAATAATCTCAGCCAGCTTAATCTACAAACCAAATGCGAAGAGTTAAAAGAGATCATAACTGGGGAATACTACCAGTGGCTTTCACAATACCTTGTTATGAAACGGGCATCCATTGAGCTTAACTTCCATGCTTTATATTCAATTTTTCTCGACGTCCTTAAAATTAGCGAAATAAACAAAATGGTGACTAAAGAAACATATAGAAATATTAAAGTGTTGTTACGTTCCGACAAAGGCATAGTTAATTTCTCTGATCGGTCTTTGCTAAAGAATCTCGGTCATTGGTTAGGCATGCTCACGCTGGCTCGTAATCAACCGATCCTTTATTTGGACCTGAACCTCAAAGCACTTTTACTTGAAGCTTATCACAAAGGTCAAAAGGAATTACTTTACGTGGTACCGTTTGTTGCGAAGGTCTTGGAATCCTGCTCAAAGAGCGTCGTATTCAAACCACCAAACCCATGGAGCATGGCTCTCATGAATGTATTGGCCGAACTTCATCAAGAACCTGATTTAAAATTAAATTTAAAGTTTGAAATAGAAGTGCTTTGTAAAAACTTAGGCTTGGATATCACCGACCTCAAACCGTCTCTATATCTAAAGGATCCTGAAAATTTAAGGACCATTGAGTTTCAATTATCCCAACGGAAGCCAAACATGGAAGCTGCCAAAAACATGATCCTAGTGAACCCTGCGATCGTGGTGGCGCCGCAGATACAGATGATGGTGCCGCCGCCGCAGCCGCTTCCTTCCATGATCCCTGCTGATGATGTGTCTGCCGCCACGCACACGCCAACCGCCGGCTTCGTTACCAGCGACCCCGGCTTGATTGGTGTTATCGGGCTTCCCGAACCCCGGTTCAACTACCTCGACGTGAACATCTCCTCCACCTCCAGCTTCGGGCAATATATATGCTTCAACCCGCACATCATCCTCTTCCAGAACTACCCTCACTTGAAACAGTTCGTGAAGCCCGCCATCGAACGTTCCATCCAGGAGTGGATCCACCCGGTAGTGGACCGTTCCATCAAGTACACACTGACGACGTGTGAGCAGATCATCCGCAAGGACTTTGCGTTGGACTCCGAGGAAGGCCGCATGCGCACATGCGCGCACCACATGATGCGCAATCTGACAGCCGGCATGGCTATGACCACTTGCCGCGAGCAGATCATTACTACCATCAGCACCAACCTAAAGACCGTCTTCGTCGCCGCGCTCATTCCTACTACGCCGCAACAGGTGAGTATATCCGCCCATCCCGCGCAGGCCCTGCAATACTGTATATTTTTTTTTCCCTTTTTCCTTATCATAATAGTTGAACGCTTTGCAGAAGGCCATTATAGAAAGTGCAGCAGCTGTCTTAGCAACCGAGAACATGGAGTTGGCCTGCGCTTTTATCCAGAAGACTGCAGTAGAAAAGGCATTACCTGAACTCGATAAGAGGCTTATGAACGACTTCGAAATGAGAAAGCTTGCCCGTCAGGAGGGCAGAAGATACTTTGACCCGATGGTATTGACTTATCAGACTGAAAGGATACCCGAGAGGGTCCGACTACACGTTGGTGGACCTTCCGAGGTACAAATACCCGTATATGAGGAGTTCGCGTGCAACATCCCAGGCTTTATGCCGGTTCGAGACCCAGGCATGTTCATTCCAAAGCCTTCCGCTCAGGAACAACTACCGGCCATTGTATTTAATCAAGTTATGAACCCCACTCAGGTATACTTGGAATTTGTTACTTTATTAATTGATTTAAGTTGGGAATTTTGTCATTTCAATTGCTATGTAAATATTAATAATGTGTTCTGGACAGGTTTATGGCATCGACGAGATGGGTACTCTGATAGCGGCCGCCGAGGTGTTTCTGTCCAGTGCTCTGAGCCTGCCGGCGTACACAGTACAAGCCACCAACATTCACACCCTCCTCGAGTGCCTCATTATGGCCAGACGGAACAGGGATATTGCCTCTGGATATGCACTGGTTCAGCGGGTATGTGACATAGTTTTGAAAATTTATTTACTTTTTAGGGTACCTCAAAAACGATTACAGAACATATGATTATTTTCACATCTATCTGGAGCACGGAAAAAAAATTAACTTCTGAATTAACACAATTAAAAGGTAGTATAATTATATAATAAATTGACATATAAAAATCAAAAAAAATACTTAAAAATTATTACTTTTAACAAAGTCCATTTTGTTAACTAAATAATAGTTAACGCCATAAATAAAGAACAGCAAATAAAAAATAGTTCCCAAAGTAAATCTACAATCATGTAATTCATATTTTTGTTGTCCAAATCCGACTCGCCCTTGACCAATTTTTTTTCATACATTAGATTTATTACGTTAAGTTCATTTGTATAGTAATAATTGTGCTTAATCTGACTTTATATGACGCAAATCTACGCAGGCTGTTGAAGGTCTGCTCGATGGACACATCATTCAGCCAGGATCAAGTGCTGAACTCGTGGAAATAATGACTCGGTACCGTGACATCCACCTTCGTGTCCTGAAGCTGCTGGAAGATGCCAGGATCTATGGACATGCATGGACTACAAAGCAGATAACCTACTGTATAACCAAATGCAGGGATGAATTAAAATATAATCTGGAAGGCATTGATTGCCTAATAAGAAGCCGTCTAGTAAACATGCTACAGGTAACATAATCATTAAAAAAATAGATAAAATTCTTTATTGCATACACAAACTATAATATAAGTACAATTAAAAAAAAGAAAATCGATCGCTGTAGAAATACAATTGGTATACAAAGGCGATCTTATCACTATTAGTGATTTCTTACAGGTAACCTTGGGCGTAATCATTTACAAAATAAATAATAATATAGGAACCGTACCGTGCATAAAAAGTTTGTTAATAATAACAAAAATAACGGGACAAAAAGAAATAAAAATAAAATAAAAGTAAATATACAACATTATAAATGTGATATAGTTATCATAAACTACATATTTAAAAAATATAACTAAACAGAAAAATAATTATATATATATATATATATATATATATATATATATAATTATTTTTCTGTTTAGTTATATTTTTTATATATGTAGTTTATGATATATACACACACACATATATATATATATATATATATATATATATATATATATATATATATATATATAAAGATACTTTTACTTAAATAAATAAAAACATACATACTTACTAAATATGATTTTGTTTTGCCAAATAGTAATGCTTCAAGGATTTTTTAAATACGTGAAGCGATTTACACTCCCGGATATAAGAAGGTAAGTCATTCCACAAAATGACGCTTTTAACAGTGAAGGAATCAGTGAGTCCTAATGTATTGCACATAGGTACTTTTAACTTGTTGTCGCTTTTGGAGTGGAGGTTGAGATGAGGTGAAGCGTCGGATCCAAGGAATGTGAAGCGTTCCTTAAGATAGTGAGGAGTGTTAGGATGGAAAAGAATAGAATAGAGAGTGCAAAGGACATGGAGATATCGACGATGCCGAACTGTCAACCATTGAATCTTATTACGATATGAGGATATATGATCAAATTGAAAATGTATCTGATGCACAAATTTTGTAGACGCTCAAGTCTATCTAGGTGTACTTGTGATAAGTCAAGGCAACAAGAATCGGCATATCCGATGGGAAGGGTAATGGGAAGAAGGAGGGAAGTGGCTAATGAAAATTTAGTTTTAATAGGTAGGAAATTTTTCCATCTTCTTAGAGAACCCATTGTGGCAAAAATCTTACGGCTAATATTTGAAACATGTGGTGTCCAAGTGTTATCCAAGATAATTC
>DWGR01003126.1:0-12597 GCA_018247715.1 Heliconius burneyi | reverse complement strand
ATGCGCCGTTTGCGAGAAGCAATACGAAGAAAACGTCCGGAATTGTGGAAAAACAATTCATGGCTTTTGCATCACGATAATGCCCCTGCTCACTCATCTTTGCTGGTGAGAAATTTTTTGGCCAAAAACAACACCACAATCATGCCTCAGCCACCATATTCACCGGATTTGGCCCCATGTGACTTTTTCTTGTTCCCAAAACTAAAGGAACCTATGAAAGGACGGAGATTTGCAACGATTGAAGAGATAAAGACTGCATCGCTGGAAGAGCTCAAGGCTATACCGAAAAGTGCTTATGAGATGTGCTTTGACGATTGGAAAAACCGTTGGCATAAGTGTATTGTATCTGAGGGGGATTACTTTGAAGGGGACAACATAAAAATTGATAAATAAATAAATATTTTTTCTTAAAAATACAAAGTAACCTTACTTTTTGAACAGGGTGGTATCTAAAGTTTAGTGTAAGTAGCGAACCAACTTAAGGAATTAAGTTTTAAGAAATAAATATTTTTAGAAAAGGTATAAAAAACTTAACGTAGCTGGACTCTTCTCTTGGAAACTGTCCAAGCCTCTGACCACTAATCCAATAGGATCGAGGTCTAAGATCTTTAACATTTATTTTTTTATCTCTTTAGCCTCAAATTGGTAACGTAACCTATAATAACTTTTTTAATTTCAGAATATTTTTCTATTATGTTTATACGCCAGACCATCCAACCAGGTTTGTCTTGAGCCCAGGCTCATTTAAGGCTATTATTTTTTAGGATTTATCCATAAATGTATAATTTTCAGAAGACGTTTAACTGTGACCGCGACAGGTTGTAAGCTTCGACTCCCACTTGAGGAAATGAAATTTTTAGTTTTCAGTATTGAGATAAAGGCTTTACTGTAAAGCGCGGCGTTAAGTTCCGTGACTCGCACGCAATGCCTCCAGGATTTAAGGTTTCAAGTGAGGAGCGGAGTGTCTAGACACTAGGTTCTGCCTAAGTATAATTAAAAGTATAATTAAATAAAAAATGTCTAAGTATACTAAATAAAAAATACAAACTAAATATCTTATAATAAGAAAACCAAAATAATAAACATAAAGTGAAAAAGCAATTTTAAAAACATGGCTTATTTGTAAAAACACGACGTTATTCTATTAGAAGCTCGAAAAACATCTACAGGCGAAATAAATGAATGAAGGTATTTTTGCTGGTGTTGTTTTTAAAAAGCTTCGAGGGGCTCTTAGCGTATCCTATAACCTGGACTCTTATTATTTGCAGGTTTAATTACGTTTCTTATTGAATGACAAAAAGAAATCGTGAATAAACAATTTTTTTTTCAGCTTCACGCTGTATCCCGGATGTAGCAGGGCAGGCAATTAGAGCCAATGTTAAGACGCTCCGTTCTGGACATTCTGCTGGATGAGGCATTGCACGTTGAGTGGCGGAACTCAAAGCCGCGCTTTGCTTCAAAACCAGAGCAAAGAACTGAAAATATTAATAATTTTATTTCTTTGAATGGTAATCGAACCCACATATTGTCGCGTCCACAGTCACAGGAGTAACACTCGTGCCCTTGCGCCACGACTGAACTACTGGCATACTGACTATCTGTAACGAAAGTAGCTTGTAAAGATGAGGTCCAGTCTCTTAGAAGTTTATATATATATCAACCTTTAACCAATTTTAAACATACTTTTATACAAAACTCGTATATAACAGTTACTATTGTAAAAAAATTTTTGGCTTAGAATTGTCAACTTCACTTAAAAAAGTTGTTTGTATTTTTTAATAATTTAATCAAACACTTCTATTTCTAATATAATTTAATAAAATTATCCCTAGAATTGAGGAGAAGTTGAAGAGAATTGTATTTTGAATTACAACCTTTCACACAATTCGTGGCTGTCGTGGCGCTAAAGGGTGCCCAGTGATGACTTCCGCCACGCAATGCCTCGGAAAATTCGTCGGAAAGTGGGGAACGAAGTGTCTTAACACTAGGTTGCCTCTGCCTACGCTGCTGTGTGTGGAATACAGCGTGAAACCTATTTAAATTGTAACAATCTCATCACATCAGTATACGGAATATTTGGAATATCCCAGCCCTTGCCTGATACATTAGTACTGAGGCTCTATACGGTTAAACGGTTTGAGTCGATAAGCTTTGACCGAGTTAGGTTGTTGGCATCTCGGATTTCCTTAGATGTAAATGGTCGGCATTCTGTAAACCCACAAGCGCAGCCATCATCTACATATGCAATATAGCAAACTAAATTTGTTTATTTTGGCTTCTAGTCTGTAGTGATAGAATATCTCAATTTAATTAGAGTAATTTGATTAAATATCTTAACTATGTATACCTACGACTATATGTACCTACAGACTATATCAAGGCAAGTTGTGGTGCAGTGGCACAAGCGTGAGATTGAAAACGTGACAGATTATGTTTGAATCTCTCTGGATTATTCAATTGTTCGTTTTGGCAAAGCCAAACCAAGGTCGAGCGTGGAGTTGTGCTCCGCCATTTAACATGGAATGACTCCAGAATTCAATTGAAAGTGGAAAACTTAATGAAAGTGTCTTAATGTAAAACAGAGTATCTTATCACTAAGTTCTCTCTGGCCCACTGCTATATTAATGACTAGCGACCCGCTCACAATTACTTAGTTTCTCATTTGAATTACTTTCGTGATCTACAACGTTAACATTCAAAAGGCAATATCCATATTTTAAAACCTAAAGTACCGGCCAATTCAATAAAATAGTTATTTTGTAGAAATTTAATCGAACAATAATAATAATATTAAGAAGATAACTTGTTTATTTATGAACAAATTTAAAAAAAACAACACAAAAAGTTATGTGAACACTAAATGTTGAGAGAAGTTTCCTGAAATACAATAGTGAAAAGCACACGAAAATTTGCTCAGCCATTTGTGAGATTAACGCGCTCAAATGTACAGAAAGACAGACAAACACTACAAAAATCATTGATTGACAAAAAAAATATTTCATAATAAATGCTCCCTAATAATTTTTCTCAAATACATATCGGCATTTGCAGACCGTCGTGGCGCAGCGGTACAAGGGTGTGACTGTAATGCGACGATTGTGGGTTCGATCCCCACTCGAGGAAGTGAAATATTTATTTACGTTTATATTTCCATTTCTTCGCTCTGGTGTCGAGGTATAGCGCGGCGTTCAGTTCTGCATCTCAACACGCAATGCTTCCAAAATTCGGCAGAAAGTGGGGAACGAAGTGTCTTAACACTAGGTTCCCTCTGCCTACCCTGCTGTGTGCGGGATACAGCGTGAAGCTGATCTGATCTGATCTGACATACATAAGTTCCATGTGCAAACACCGATCACTTCCGGTTTTATTATAGATATAGATATAAATAAAGCGTGAAGCTAATATTTTAGGTAAAATTGAATATTTTCTGCGGTTTCATATGATTATGTTTCACAGGCATCGGCGGAGATTAACCACCTCATTGTCATGCCATGAATATCGAGCGGTCGGATTCGCTTTATAACCAGCAATAGTTAATCTCCTTTTCTGTGGTTTAGCATATTTTACAGAAATATGGGTTTATATGGGCACTTGGAAATAATAAATTATATTTTATTCTAAGCTTTAATGATTTATAATTTTTGAAAAAATCCATGGATTATCTCGAGTGTTGAATGGATCGTTACAATGTGTTTCGTATTAAAATAAGAAAATGTATGATT
Source organism: Heliconius burneyi (assembly GCA_018247715.1). Lineage (NCBI taxonomy): Eukaryota > Metazoa > Arthropoda > Insecta > Lepidoptera > Nymphalidae > Heliconius > Heliconius burneyi. Next base: position 8,875 of record DWGR01003126.1, on the reverse strand, counting down.
TGTAAAACTTTATTTTATGTCATGGAGTGGTGACAGGTAGAATTTAGAAAAATATACATATTTTTAATTTTTACAAAATATACTAAAAGATGCACTTAAAATTTAGAAATCCCATTTAATAACTAAAATAAAAATTACTACTAACTTAGGTCAGTTTTGGCGCAGAGGCACAAACGTGTAAATGAATGGCGTAAATGCAACAGTTTGTGAGTTCCATTCCTACTAGTGGAAATTCAAATTAAAAAATATTTTCATTTTCCTGGCTTGGTTCGTTACCCAAGTTGGTCGTTGGGTCGCGGCGTTGAACGCGTTGACCTCGTTAGGCGTTCAACGCCGCGCTTTGATTTTCGCGACCCAACGCGGATTATGAATTTACAACTATCGTTAGATACACCTTTCAATTGTAATATATTTTATTCTACAGTTAATATACTAAGTTAAAATAGTTGGTTAAATAAAATATCTAGAGTATAAGCAATTGGCACTGCGTCCTGGCTTCACTTGTATAGATTTATTAAGTTGAATAAATAAAATGTTATTTTATTTTAAAGCCACTGACACCGACCAGTATAGCGATAACTGAAGGCTCAATTGTCATTACAATAAATTATTATATTTAAAATATTTTACTTCTTTAGTTCTCTAGAACTCGAAAAGTCTAGAAATATAGTCTCACTGTTTCTATTATTGAGCGAAGCGAGCAAAGCGAGCAGAGCGCTCTACTGGAGACTTTTTAGACTATTTATCACGTAGTAGTAGTATCAGTAGGCTCTCAAACGGTGTGATTGAGATGAAAATTTGCAAACATATTGATGGTTTAAGGTAGAAAAAAAATCTAAAAATTCAATGGACTTGAAGAATAATCAAGTGTCAAATTTCCATTTTCAATTAAAAACCATGTAACTCATGTAAAAAAAATCGCGCGTAAATTTAATTTCAAATATTTTCTTAATTTTGTCGGGTTAAGTAATTTTGTCTGCCTACCCCGCTGTGTGCGCGATACAGCGTGAAGCAGATTTATTTATTTTTATTATTTTTAAATAAAATTTGGTTAGAGTTACGATAATTTTCAAGAAAAAAATAAATAAGAATCTATTTTTTTACAGCCATGTTGTCTAGACATTTGCCAAACGAATTTCCAGCAAACTTCATCCATCAAGCGAGTGGCACGGTCGCGCTGAGCAATTACTGGTGTCGCAGTCAATTACGCCGCTATAGGTAATTACTGCTTGCCCCTAAATCTTACTAACATTCAAAGATTTTATACTAAATTACGTTCTTAATTAGCTGAGAATTGTTACTTTGAGGAGTTTAATTTTAAAGTTAAACGAGTTTTCTTTGTGTTTTTTTTTAAAAACTGTTGCAGACAGCTATGTAATTTCGCGTCGTTGTATTAGTTGATGTATGTCAGATTGACAGCGGTGATTGCAGGTTCTAATTTTGTTCTGTTTAACATTTATTTTATAAATATTCCTCTGGACTAGTAAAAGCGTAAGCTTTCATCATTCAGTAAGCAATCTTTAGTCAGCTCCAAACTGTATTTTTCATATACCAGGGTAGGTAGAGTTAACCTAGTATTGAGACCCTCTTACTCTATTTTCCGCCCAATTTTTGAAATGTTCCATGCTGAGTGACGTGAAACTCTGCGGTTTGTCTTGTTACCAAAGAGAGAAAAAGAACCTTATGCATTCTCCAGAAAAGGGAATGGAACCCACAACCAACCCGTTTCCAGTCAGATGCATTTTTACTACAATGGCCTTTAAAATCAAGACACGTGCCAGCCACGAGAATGAATTGAATTGAATTTCATTCCGAGTGAACACAATTCACCATCCATATCTTTACATCTCCCAATTTTTTTTATTCGGTGACGTCGAGGACCATCCAATATTTAAGATTTAATTAAGCTTTTATTTGACATTAATGTGTTGGTATATAGCGTAAAGACAAAAATTTTATCATATTAACATATTTTTTTTTGACTGGGTGTGACTGTTACGCGACAGTTGTGGGTTCGATCCCCACTCGAGGAAGTGAAATTTACGTTTATATCTCCATTTGCTCACTCTTAAGTCGAGGCAAAGTGTGACGCTGAGTTATGCCACTCAACACGCAACGCCTCCGGAATTCGGCAGAAAGTGGAGAACGGAGTGTCTTAACATTGGCTTCCCTCTGCCTACCCTGCTGTGTGCGGGATATATCGTGAAGCTGATTTATTTATTATATAACCTTTGCAATATAAAATATGTATAAATAACTAACAGCCTTATCACGGTGGCCATGTACTTATACGATGGGGCGTATATTAATTAGTATCGCCGAGGTCGTTAATACCACCACCCTTCCGCCGTAAAGAGGGATTTTAAAAGTAATTGCACGGTTAGGAGATAGATAACTTTGACTTTACAATTTACAGCTTAATAACTGTTTTATTTATATAGGAAAGTGAATAAAAACTTAGTTATATAATAGCAATCCTAATGTCTTGAATTCATTTGTATTTATATCGACAGTATTGAAGATATTTCCGAATACACAAAGGCATAAAAATATATTTTTTAGGTTTTTTTACCTCAAAAGGAAAAAAACGAAATCCTTATAGAACCTCTTTATTGTTTGTCGGTCCATTTTTCAAGCACGTAAAGCATCAATTATAAATAAACAAAATTAACAAATATTCAAATCTACGTAATCTGTAGCACAGAATCAATCAAACTAGCTTCTAAGTCATTATAATCAAAAGCTACATGCGGTTTTTGTTTTTCGTGCATTTTATATGAAATTCGCCGCGTATTCAAAACTTATAAATTGGCAAGAAGTGAAAATTTACAATACAAAGAAAGGAAAAAATCCAAAAAGTGAAAATTTATACGTATCCCATAAAAACAAATCATTACAAACTTATACTTGTAGGTAATTTCATCCAAAATAAATGCATATGCCCGCATATTTAAGGTTGTCTTATAAATTGTATTTCTTATTGGCATACAGTCTTGGAATTGGTACGGAATCCTCAATATGTGAGTCCGCCTCGCATTTGACTGATTTTGTATAGTCAATTTGTATTTAATACAGTATAAAATAAAGGAAAAACATTTTAACCCCTGCATTCAAACTATCTGGTACAGATACCGCGATCGTTTAACAACCCTTTTCAACTTCCCACTTTATTACATTTATCCATTCACTTCGTAAATACTTTGTAGCTGTAAAAGAGAACGTTGTATATATTTTTTCTATAATTTGCTATTTAATTTCCATGCTTAGTCCGTTTTCTTAAGACCAAAGGCAGTTCTTAATTATTAGGCCACGTCCAGCTTAAGATATATTTTTTCGGGATCTCACATTGCTAGCCTAAGATCATTCATTATATTTATTAAATTTGAAAGAATAATTTGTGTAAAATAAAACGAAAATTATATTCAATCGGTAATTAGTAAGCGTTGAAAGAAGATTTCTTTGGGAATTTATAATGAACGTGGGTATTATGTAAAAAAAGAAATATTATTTTATAGAATATTTTTTTGGATTACAAATCTCTGGTCTTTTTAACATAACTGTCAATTATATATCAAGCAGGAACCCAAGATTATTGTGGGTTGAATTTTTTACTTCATATATATTTTTATACTTTTAGCGTCACGCTGCATCCCGCAAATAGCAGGATAGATGAGGAGACCTACACTAGTGTAAGGACACTCCTGTTCCCCACTTTCCGCCGAATCCCGGATGTATTGCGTGCTGAGTGACGGAGAACTCAACGCCGCGCTGTGCTTTGTTACCAGAGCGAAGAAATAAAAAATATTATATATTCCATTTACTTGTATGGGAAGCCACAATCTGTCTCGTTTACAATCGCACGCTTGTGTAACTGCGCCATGTCAGACCAATAAATATTCATATTTGAATTATTTACACATTCTTAGATTGGAAACCCAAATCGTTACGACAAGTTCTTTTAAAATGCATAACGTCGAGAAAGATTGCCCAAATATTGATTTAGATATATATCGACCCTAGCTGCGATAATCGTGGGTTTAATCTCTACTTAGGGGTATGATTTTTATGTAGCCAGATGCTAGAATGGGAATTCTGGGAAAATCCAGGCGTTCTATTCAAGCGAAAGGTATAATAACTAGTGTGTAGAAATACTGTTTCGTAAAGAAAATTTAAAAAAAATCCTTCAGTAAAACAATTACAAGATAAATAATTAACGCCATTCCTACCAATAATATTATCTAAAAAAAAAAAACAAAATAATTTGCCATTCTGCCTGAAAAATAATTTAAAAATGCCACAAAGAATTTCAAGTAGAGACAACTTCAAACAATTAAAGTACTCCTTAAAACACAGTAAACTATCATTTGTCACTGTCTTCTATACTATTCCGTTCATACACTGCCAGCTTTAGGTGCGGGACTGTCGAGTCAGGTGGAATATTAACAAGGGACACTGGATGCCTCTCACCTCTGCTGTGTCTAAGCATGTATTAAGTAACAATTTATGGGGATTTACTGAGAGATTAATGATCATATAATATGAATTTAATGGTGTTCAGTTAGTTTATGATATGCTTATCACTTTAGATATAAGTACGTGGGTGCACGTACAATGGGTTCGATCCCCACTCAAGGAAGTGAAATATTTATTTAAGTTTATATTTCCATCATCGGTCTGGTGTCGAATCAAAGTGCGGCGTTGAGTTCTGCCACTCAACACGCAATCCCTCCAGAATTCGGCAGAAAGTGGGGAACGGCGTGTCTTAACACTAGGTTCCCTCTGCCTACCTTGCTGTGCGCGGGGTACAGCGTGAAGCTGATTTATTTATTTAATTATTTTATCTTATATTTTTATACGATTTTTAAATAAATTTAATAATTATATATTTTGTAATTACACAAAAGTGAAGCAATGGCAGTGGACATTATATATATTAAGGAGAACTGATTGTCGTTATAGCGGAGAGGTTCTCGAATGGAGCTGCACTGAAAGGCGATGGATCCTTGGAATAATATAATTAAAAAGTTTTCTCTTCTCTTCAAACTTATGATTGCAATAGTTTATATTTTGAAATGACGTAAGCTTTATAAGTTTGGATCAAAAGATTTCTGGAGTAGTGAGCCACAAAAAAAACAGCAAAGTAGTGATTGGAATACTTTTCGATGATATTTAAATGTTTATCAAATCATTTAAAAAAATTCTTTATCACTGCAAATTTTTGGTCTTAAGTTCTGTCTTAAGTAGATACTCAAGAAACTAGAAAGCTAGATACTTGAAGTTGTAGCATACGAACTGGTACAAGAAATTGGGAAGCAAATAGTAAATCTATTTGCTTCTCAATTTGCATTGGATGGCAATTTCACACGCTTTCCAGCTTTAATCTCTGGTAATTGCTTTCAGGCTGTTGACAGACAGGGATCCTCAGGGATTGCTCCAACGTTGCCAGAGCTGCTGCTTGGTTCTTTATTTAAAATAGTCCAGTACCGGTTTTAACTTTTACATTTTTATAAACATTATAAGTATATTTATATGTAGTCATTAAACGTTTAATGTTTCTTTATTAAAACGTGAAAACGAATTTATTCAGCTCCGAACTGTATTATATTTTTTTCGAAATAAAAACAACGAAATTTGAAGTTTTATTTTCGTTATAGTTTTTGTTAGACAGAAAGTTATTGCTAGAGAGAAAAAAATAATTAAATATTTCATTACCTCGAGTGGGTATCAAACTCACCATCTGTTGCATGTACATTTACGAGCTTGTGCCGTTGCGCTACGACCAGCATATTATGATTGATAAAAGAATCTGTTAAATCTATAATACATCTGATATAGAAAAATTTTTATAATGAAAATATATAAATCTGTGGTATATCAGTATAATACAAGAATTAATTTCCTGCAAAAGTAAGTTTTGAATATATATATATATATATATATATATATATATATATATATATATATATATATATATATATATATATATATATATAAGTAGGTATTATATTTGCATAGAGGTGACGGATCGATTTTATTAAATATAGGAATAAATAAAAATATAAATCCAGCCAGGCGACAATTTCTTTTTTATTCAAATACACTGAATACAAATTAATAGGAATCAGAATAATTCATTTGATTGAACAGTTCTGAATAAGCTGTATATTGTATTATTTTTTCAACAGTATTTGAGATTGGAATATTATTCTCGTGAAAATTAGGTTTTCATAATTTTACTGAAGCTAATTATAATTTATAGAATACTAGCAGACCGCTCGCGGCTTCGCACGTTTGTTTTACATAATTATGTATTTATTAATCTGCATTAATTTAGTTTTCTAATAATTATATTATTTTAAAAAGTAAAATTTCAGCCCATTCAATAAAACATACATCATTAGGAATTTAGGATTTTTGTAGAATAAACTTCTCTTTTAAAATTTATAAATCTTTCGTTGCTTACTGATCAGCGGATCTCAACGCCGGGCGGTGCCAGAGCGAAGAAATGAAAATATTATTAAATTCATTTTTCCCGAGGGTGATAAAATCCATAACCGTCGCGTTACAGTCACACCATTGTGCTCTTGCGCCACAAGGCCTCAAATATGTTATAATTTCTATAACCTTAGCAAAAGAAAAACAAAATTAAAAAAAGGAATATTTATTTTATATGCGAAAACAGTTTTCGCTTACAATTTTCATCTAAAAAAATGAATATGAGGATTGTTTCAAATTCGGTGAGCCCGTTGTCGTATAGCCAGATACTTTTATTGTAGGCTAAAACTGGTTAACCGAGCCCAAATTACAACGGTATAGATCTCCCGCACTAAAATTCGATATAACACTAGATTCGTTTCGTTTGAAATTTGGTTTTAGATCGACTAACTTAGTTGACCTTTTGGCGATTGTAATGGAAATAAAGATCATTTTACATGTATAAATATTTTTGCATACAAATCTGTAAAAATATACTAAATAAAATGCAATGAACGTTTGTTAACGGTGTAAATTGTCGTCCGTTGACAGTATTTGTGTATTCAGGATATAAAATTTAGATAAAAATAAATAAATATAAAATGTGAATATGGGAAACAGTGTGGATATATCAACTAAATAAATATTTATAAATATACATACAAAGTCATGTTTCCTATTGCTACGAGGTATTTGAAATATATTTATTTATTTAAATACTTTAGGTCATTATTGGCGCAGAGGCACAAAGTGTGACTGTAAAACCGACAGGTTAGGGATTCCCCACTAGAGGCGAATGTCATCTCATGATTTACTTACATTCCATTTCTTCCCTCTGGTGGCGAGGCAAACGCTCGGCGTTGAGTTCCATCACTCAACCAAACAACCGAATTCTGGAGGCATTGCGTCCTTTTGGCGAATTTGGCGGAAAGTAGAGAACAGAGTGTCTTAACACTAGGCTCCCTCTGCAGTGTGCGGAATACAGCATGATGCTGTACGAAAAATTCTAGGAAATTATCTAAATAGAAAAAATCTAATTATACCTTAAGCTAAGCTTATGTTAAGATACTCCGTTCTTAATAAGACACTTCAGTTAGTAACTTTCACCGAGATCTCGAGGTAAAGCGTATACGCTTACGAGTAGCGGAACTCAGTGTCACGCTTTGCACCTCGTTGTTACCAGAATGAGGGAAAATATTAAATGTTTTTTCCTCCGAATCGAAATCAAACCCACAACTGTCAAGTTTACTTAGTCAGTCAGTCCCTGCGCCACAACGGCCTCATATATAAAATAAAAATTTAATAATAAGATCTTATACTGAAACACAGTAATACGTTTATACAAATATAAAACGATGAAAGAGTCGAGGAAACTTACAATTTGTATTCAGCAGCGAAGACAATTTGCAATCAGCAAAGCCCATTACGTCGCCTGATGACGAGTATTTATAGAATCATTACACGAACTTGCAGAATGCCATTTGATTCATTTTTTAAATCCTATCATAAATATGAAGGTTTATGAGAATGGATTTAGATGAAACTTAACATTCAGATAGACTACACTTCTGAAAGATATGCTATAATTTACGTACATTTTGTATAATTTGACCGTAAGCGGTATTAGCGGGTGAAGCCGCGCGTGGGTCGCTAGTTGTCATATAAATTTGATAAACTTAAAACGAATGTAAGAAACTACGCTTATTATGAACTTTTATTCATTAAATAATATTTTTACAAACGCGAACAATGTACATGATTAAATAAAAATAAATATAATTTTCTAAGGAGATTAATCGTAAACATTCAAGTCTCGTTTGAAGATCATGCACTCGTATAGGTCATAGAAATATCTATTTTTACTTGCAAAAAAGTCTTCAGACACACATAAACATCAATTGGAGACGAAAGCCATGGCAATTGGAAATTATCTAAAGCCTTGTTTAAATAGAGTGGCTTAGCTACATGAGAAGTATAAATACAATTGATTGCCACAAGTGGATATCGAACTCACAACCATTGTGTTTACAGTACCACACAGTCCCACTGTACAACTAAAACTTACCCAATTCTAACCGTCCGTATAAAATAACATTAAAGTAGTTGCTAACACCGCAAAGTATTTTAAGTTTCTTAAAGATGTCTCCGTTTCAATTGTTCCTAAATGTTTTCTGTTCAGAAACTTTCATTTTATTATATTGGCAATTTGTTCTCTAGTACTTATAAAGGTATTGTTTTTATGACTTTTGTATATATTGTATTATTTCAAGGAGTCGCCCACTATAAGTGGAGAGGTAGCAATGAGCATTGTTTAAATTTATTTATATTGAAATGGAGAAATTTGCGATATTATTACATACTTTCATTTGATATGAATACTTTCTTTCATGATACTGGTTGG
>DWGR01003125.1:0-12597 GCA_018247715.1 Heliconius burneyi | reverse complement strand
TTATAATAAAAAAAAAGATTTTGTCTTTTATAAAAAAAATACAAAAAAGAATAGCCAAATTTGAAGTATTGTAAAACACTATATAAAGCTGCCCAGTTCTGCCTATATCGTATATTAATCTTTAACACTTTAACTTACCCAAAGAATGAATATCTGCGAAAAGATTAATGGTTATTTAGTTATAGTTTTATATAAATCCATACTTTTTAACCGAATTCTGTAAGAAAAGGAGGTTAAATCGAATTTAAATTGCGTGCTTTTTGATACAACGTTAATTGTATATTAATGTCGCTTACTTATAGTATTTCAACACTATCTAAAATATAATTAGATATTAGCGTCATCGAATAAAACTTGATTTGAGACTACTGAAAAAATAGAAAGTGGCTTATTAAAATATTTCTTTTACCAATCGAAGGAACTTCGTAATACAAACAAGAGTGACATTTTTTGGTGAGAATGTCACCGTTATATGTGTAGTCTGTGCCGATATTAGTGACATGTCTATATAGAATTACTTATGCAGAAAATATCGAATGATATTTATATTAATTAATTATGTTTAAATATAGCAATATAACGACGTAGATGACATGCAAAGATATACGAGCCGCTCTTCCGCACGATACTCTTTTTGACCTTATTTATACACATACGATTTAAATGGCCTTGACAAGGTTATAATTTTAAATCAATTCTAGAAATAAATGTATGTGTATGTAAATTTTATAACCTACTAAAATAATATTAGCAAGTTTTTATATGTTAAGTATATCATTGATATGAATTATAATTTAAAATTCCTTTAATAATAAATTTACTTATTAATATTATCATTTTAAATTTAATTTTAATAATAATAATATAATTTAATATTTTATTTTTATAACGAATATTTTAAGTTTTCTGATGATAAATAATTATAATAATTCATTGACAGTATATAATACAAGAATAATTTTTATTTTGTAGCTTATAATGTGTGTGTTTTAAATATAGATGAACTATCGCTAGTTTTAATGAAATATTCAAAATTCATGTCATCTCTATGCAATTTTGTATTTAATAATTTTATAATATTTCATTCAAATTGTTTTTTTTTTCGTTACAAAAAGTAAAATATCTATTTAATAGTTGTTTATGGAGGCTAGAGTTGCTGGAGTGCATCTATTTGTAATATACAACTTCCGTATATGAAAGTTGTTCAATAATGCCTTTGTCACTATTTTTTTAAGATATATTTTTATTAAAAGTCGTTATTAAATATCTCTAAATTAACATAAATCTTACATCTTAATTACATGCTTAGAGGCTTCCTAATCATTTGTGTACAACTGCCATGTGGTAATGATAATCATTTTCATACAAAAAAAAAATAAAATAAAAAAATATAAAAAAAAAATATTTAAACCCCTTTTACTATTTACATTAGACATTGTCGAAGTTTTAGAGGACTATCTCAACTTAAAAATAAGTAATTATAGTAGTATGTAAATATTGTAAGTCTTCTCTTATCTTCATTGCAAAAGATATAAAAAATACAATCTGCTTTACATAAAAAAAATACACAACATATAATTTAATAAGGGGTTATTTAGTAGTTGGGATATATGATTACGAAAAAAATATAATAAATTAGACTTTCGTTAATTTAAATTAAACGTTTTTAAGATCATAGTTGTATGCGGAGTATATAATTAGATATGATTAAGGCAATACTAAGGAATTGATCTAAACAATGTTCATTTGTTACATAATTTCATACATAACTTAAATTTAAAAAAATTGAGGTAGATTATTACGAGATCGTTATCATTTAATATTAACCCTGACACTGAAATCTTACAAATTATTATTTTTATCGATTTTGTTGTTACAAGTTACCACTGATAATATGTGTTAACATATTACGGACGACATATACGGCATTACGGACCCATTCCGCTTTGATAACAAAGAAAATGCTTTTAACCGCAGAAATTGCTGAATAATATAAACAAATTTGGACAGAGATATTTTGAACTGATCTTTTTGTGTTAGTTTTTTTTTATTTTCCTTAAAAATTATAGTCGGTGGACACTTAATTGGAATTAATATTTATTACATAAAATATTTTTGTTTTATCCATAATCTACATTATAACTATTAAAATATGCTGTCTTGCGACAATCATTATATAACCCAATAACATAAGTGGAACTTAACGACCTATATTTACCAATAATTATTTTGTCATTTGTATGTTAAATTAATGAATTACGAATGCTATGTATGTCAAAGCTTCCTTAGACAATAATAATTCAATACAACAGTAACATTTACAGTACAATACAGTACAGTTGTAGTAGTAAGTTACTGCTACGCGATTTAACACATTTTAAAATATATCAAAAATTAACATTTGTATTTTTACACGTTTACAAAAAAAAGTGTTAAATGACATATTTTTTGTAAGATGATTTTTTAAATGAGAATAGTGAGAATTTATGTGATGATATATTATTCTATGTTTCTAACGCATGTGCTGGAAATTAGGTTAGAATAAACGCTAGGTAGGTTCAATAATAATGGACGAGTTTTAGAATATTAAGGCGCATGATAATATTAACAAAAAAATCTTGCAGATAGAAATTGACAATGTCTTCTTTGGTATTTTTTAGTAGTAATAAAATGTCTGAGGTATCTTTTGTATGTTAGTTTTTCGTATATCATGGATCAAATTGAAACAAATAATTGATTATTAATAGAGTAAAGCGAACTGCTTTTCTCTATTTTTATGCATCGTTGCTTTTATGTAAATCAACCATGCTTATATGTAAACCATGACTGTAAACTTAATCGGTACTAAATAATTCTTACTTCTCTCTTCTCTTTTTGACTTGCAAATATTCTTATTCCTTTGAAAAACAAATATTCGAATGTTCTAATCAACATAAAACAAACTTATTTTTCGCCTTTTACAAAACACAATTTTTTTGATATATTTTAAATTAAATTATATTATATAAGAAATGTATTTGTCCTATAAACATAAATGCAATAATGTCGTGAGATATCTTAAGTGTAGTACATGTATCCAAGTGTTTTATGATCTTAAATGCCTAGTTAATTATAAGGAGTACTACCTGTGTATTATTTTATTATTTATGTTATGTATTTTTGTAACTTGCCTTTAAAAATTGTGCCATTCTCAAATACAGTTCTTTTCATACATTTTTAAATTATCGCACTTCTTATTAGTCACATGGTTGACCTTTATATATATATATATAACACAAAATTTTTAATATGTTAGCATTCGTTATAATATAATATTATGCTAAAACCTTTTTTCTTATGTATATAGTTCAGTGTTACTTCATATTGCATCTTTTAAAATTGAAATGATGTATTCTTGAATTCGTTTAATTAATTAACGTTACTTCAACATCAATATGTAAATATGTTTTTTCTTATATATTAATGTTTCTTATTAATAAAAACATATTATCTTGTGACATAGATATAATGGCTATGAATAAGTCACTGTGATTAATTTCAATATCTTTGTATGTACATATTTACTTATTAGCATTAGCTCCAGACACACAATAACGATGAGCACATAGAATGTACCTAAATTAGATTGATCTATTGATAAGATTTTTTTCTTTATATATTTCAATAAAAAATATATATGATTATTTTACTCGTGTGAATCTAATGTAGAGTAATAAAGAAATTTAGGTTTCGTTTTACAATAATTTGATATATTTTTGTGTTTTTTGTATTGTGTGGTCAATCTTTAACCATTGACGGCGGCTTGTATTGGCATCGTTATAATTATTTACTTAGAATTATAAGCTGTTTAAATATTTCGTTTTTACATTAGTAAAAACATGATGGTTTTGAATTATAGTTTCGAATGTAATGTGTAATTCCTATATAATTGATTATGTAACTAAATAAATTACACCCATGATGAGTAATAATCGACGAGACATGTAAGTTGACAAAGAATGTGTTCATTTAGTTCTAGACAGTAGTCTTTTCTATGGATGTGTCTTTGTATAGTTTTTATTACGTTGGCGCTGGCGGCCATCGTGATTTCAAAGCTGGCTCAGCTGTAAGCAGTGATTATATGTTTATTGTATGTGGTTCAAATATTAGAAATTTAAAAACGAAATTTAGGATTTACTTTATGTACGTCGTCACAAGAAAGAACTCTCAATATGGCCTTCGTTGGTAAAATGCTATGCGATGTAAGGTCGGCATTGGCATCTCATCCAAGTACTGACACCGACGTTATTACAAAAATATTGTGACTGACACAATGGACTTTTCTTCACAATGTTCTTGTTAGCGTCGGTGGACTCAAAAGTATTTTGTATCGATTATATTAAATATACTCAATAGTGTATTAAATTTTCCAATGCCCACTTTATTCGTGACTAGTTATGTTAATTAACCAAATTTGTAAATATTTAGTTTAATTTATGTAGAATTAGTTATTGTTTAGAAGTGTAATGTGATATCATATATTGATTCTTATTTGAGTATGAGCGTTAGGTAGTTTTTGCAGATGTTCTAATTTCATACATTTTTACTAGGGTTACAATTTTTAAAATTTTCACAATAAAATCGATTACAGCCACTTTATTGCAATATTCATTAAATAAATAAATAAATATAATAATTGTTTTATTTCACATTTTATTTTTTACCAAAATATTTGTTGTTAATGCCTTAAAAGTTGTTACATGTACATACAAATTCAAAAAGAGCTTTTTAAAAATTCTAAGCTTGTAAGTATTATATATACAACAAGTAATATAATACCTACCTACCTAGTGTACTATAGTGAATTATTTATTCCATCCATTTTTTCGCTCTAGTGTCGAGGCAAAGCGCGGCGTTGAGTTCTGCCACTCAACACGCAATGCTTTCGGCAGAAAGTAGGGAAGAGAGTGTCTTAACACTAGGTTCCCTCTACCTACCCTACTGTGTGCGGGATACAGCGTGAAGCTGAATTGGTTTGATTTAGTATATTATATCTACCTGTCAAATTGTTTGATTTAAGTGATTGGGTTAACAGAGAATTAATCAAAATTTTTATGTCCATGCTTTGAATTTTTTCTTCAAGCGATTCTAAAGCAATGGCTTTTTTCGAATATGAGGTTAATGATGTTAGCCCTATTGGCTTTTACACCGACACCGTAGAGGGAGGGGATAAGCCCAATAGTCTCGAAGTTTGTCAAGAGTTATTTAGTCCTGTAATCGATACACACAACCAAATTATATTTGTTTTGGAAAAATTAAAAAGGAATAGTTAACAGTCGGGATTTATTATTTACCCAATCAAATCTTCCCAAGGAGCTGTTTTTAAATTTAACTATCCCACACTCTGCAGGGTGGGCAAAGGGAACCTATTGTCAAGACACTCCATTCACCTTTTTCTCCAAACGAGTGGCGAAAATCAACACCACGTTTTGCCTCGACCAGTGTGAAAAAATTAAAATATGAAATATTCTCCCGAGTGGGACTCGAACCCACAGTTTACAGTCACACTTTGTGCCCCTGCGCCACGACTGTCCTCAAACTATAATTTATTTATGTATTTAATAGATAAACTTATATCAATAGCGTAACTGTTTAGTATTATTCTTGCCAAGGTTCTAAATCACTATTAGGCGCGTGACACTTAAGTCGCCCCTAATTATATATTGTATTGTATCTTTCAAAGAAAAACATTAATGGTTTTACCAAAATTCGTGATTATCATAATATTAATACTAGAAATAGGCTTAAACTTAGTGCACCTGTGACTCGATGGCAACGAATCCGTAATTCTTTTATGGGACAATGTGTACGCTTTTACAATAGGATCCCAGAAAACGTCAGAGAATTTCCTGTATCACAATTCAAAAAATTGTGTAAAGACGTTTGTGTGGTAAAGGTAATTACCAAATTAATGATTTTATAAATGATAACACGCCTTGGGAACGAAATACTCCCTCCAGTCTGTTTCAAAGGCATCATTGTTATAAATGATTAAATGTTCTATAAAATTGACTTAAAAAAAAGTCCCGCCTCGTTTCTTGCACCGGTTCTTCTCAGGTCTGAGGCATTAACTTTAGTGAACTGGTGGTAGATTGTTTGACGTTCAAAAAATGAAGCTTGTCTCTTCTTATTTTGAATAAAATTATTTGAATTTTGAATTTTTCATATAATTAAAGAAATAATAACGAAGAATATGACAATATGAATATATTTAAGCATCTAAATATTTATTGTTCTTGAAATGTTTTAAGTTTCTTTTAGCTTCACTTTTATCTCGCAATATAGCAGGGTGCGTAGAGTTCACGCAAACGGAATATGGAAAGCTAGCGTTAAAACACTCCGTTCTCAGTACGCCAAAGCCGGGAAATGGAAATATGAAATATTTTATATCTTTTTTATATTTCAAATCAAAAATCAATTCAGCTTCACGCTTTATCCCGCACACAGTAGGATAGGCAGAAGGAACCTAGTGTTAAGACACTCCGTTCCCCACTTTCTGCTGAATTCTGGAGTCATTGTGTGTTGAGTGGCAGAACTCAACGCCGCGCTTTAGCTCGACACCAGACCGAAGAAATATAAATATAAATAAATATTTCACTTCCTCGAGTGGGGTCGCTGCGCCACGACGGCGCAATACTTCAATGTTAAATATTTAATTTTGAATGGAATCCACGACCTATCACATTCACAGTCGCATGCTTACGCCACTGCACTACGACTGGCCTCTTGAATTAATTTATATTAAATATATTGTAATGACATATAAACCGATATAGGGACATTTTAAAAAATAAATCAGCAAAGAATGTGCGTAGAACATGCGGCATGAGCATGTTTTTATTAATTAATCAACACTAATTAGGTCGATTGTCAAGCTACTCTGTCGATAAAGATGCTACAAAAGTCAAGGACTTATATCAAGTTTTATTAACTTAATTTAGAATTCTTTCATTTGTAAATAACGAACTTGTTATAAGATACGAGAGCTTATAAGGTAGTAGGTATAAAGTCTAAAATATATAGATAGTTTTAATTGGATGTCTCTATAGAATTGCATTGGTAGATTTACAAAAAATATTTATAAATTCTGAATATTTTTTTGAGGTCGTCGTTTATATTTCCATTTCTTCGCTATGGCGTCGAGGCAAAGCGCGGCGTTGAGTTCTGCCACTCAACATGCAATGCCTTCAGTAGCCCAAGCACGAATAACTATCGAAAAGTATTCGAATCGTTGTCGATACCAATTTGTATAGGAATTGAACAACATCCTATATAAATTGCTATCGACAACGATTCGAATACATTTCGATAGTTATTCGTGCTTGGGCTACGGAATTCGGCAGAAAGTGGGGAACGGACTGTCTTAACACTAGAATAAGTCTTAACACTAGGTTCCCTTTCTGCTCTACTGTGTGCGGGATACAGCGTGAAGCTGAGTTATTTTTATATATTTTTTTGGGGTGCCGTAATCTAGAAGAAAATAATAGGACCCTTATAGGATCACGTTGTTGTCGGTCTGTCTCAAGATATTTTTTATTGAGGTGGGTGGAGGTATCGAGCTGAAATTAATGTCAAACCTTCAAGCCTACGTTTTCTTGAAGCACCGAAAAAAGGCTAATAAATCAATGCCAAGATATGAACGAATATGCATCGTTTTCGCTGCATTTTATATAACATTCATCGCGTAATTAAACTTAACATACTGCGTTGAATGCTCCACTCGACACGCAAAGATCGAAAATTAGGTGAAAAATGGATAACTGAATGTTTTAACCCTAAGTTCCCTCTTCCTATTCAGCAAGCAAAGCAAAAACAAAAACCAATACGGTACTTTCCGTGGACCTACAGTTATTAAATTGGGCATGAGCTTAAAATTAACAATATAAATAAAGGAAAAAATCCGAAAAATCAAATATTATAGGTATTTCAAATTTTATAGGTTTTTAAATAATCACATACTTTTAATTGTAAGCAAGCAAGCTTACGTTTCTTAGCTTTATTTGCAGCCTAATCCTAATTTCCTGTAGACTTATAATTATGAAATTTGGCTAGAAGTAAAAATACGCAGTAAAAAGGAAAAAAAACTAAAACTCTAAATTTATGGCAGGAAGCCGCATACCCTAGCCCCTAACAATCGATTTTGTCATATCAACTTAAATTTGTCTGAAATTGGTACGGAGCCCTCGATAGACGAGTCCAACTCGCACTGGATTGTTTTTGTTTATCAAACTTTAAGAATAATTCCAACAGACTAGAATATATTTATTCTTTTGTTAAACTTACTAACTAGTTCAAGGAAAAAAGCTACAATATCTTAATTTATACAATTAAAATGATCAAAATATTAAATAAAAAACACATTAAATTATTCTCGATACTTTAAATAAAAAACTTGTAATCTTAATTAGAACTTTCTAAAAAAATGTTTGCGTACGACAATTTCATAAAATAGAAAATTGTGATAACGTTTATAGTTTCACATTAACATAGGGCAGGTCACCACTCGCAGACGACGCGATAATTGAATATCCAACCTCCGTAGAAGGGATCCATGTACGGCAAATATGGAGAAGCTGCCGTCGTATAAGTAAATATCCCTAAGTGGAGATGCGTGTCAGTCATGGCGCGTTGTCAATAATATTGAAAGCTGCAAAAAGGAGAAGTACTTAGCGAAAGAAGCAAGTGCTTGGATGTCACGGTAGAGTCACACAGAGTGATGGACCGTAGTCACGGTAGAGTCACGCAGAGTGAGTAGACAGCGGACAGCTCATGCAGAAGCATGAGTCTTACTTAATCCGCATCGCATTCTCGTAACGGGGTTTCCCCACGAGAAAAAAGCTCAGGTTATCACAAAAAAGGAATATTCTGCGAACACAAAACTGCCATCAATTTTATATTGTTTGGTCAATATGTCGATATAAAACCTATACAAGTGTAGGGTACGTCCCTTTGAAATGCTCCTTAACGCTTGTCAGAGTGTGTATTCTATCAGCGCAACCTTCAAAGTTGGATCTAATCAATAATGAATTATTAATGGTTTTAGATAAGCCGAGATCTTTTAGTAAGTTTTTGAGATTCAGCTTTTACACCTCTCGCTTCTGCTTCTACCGCGTACAAATTGACTCTTAAGTTTCAATTCTTTGTCAGTTCGTTGGTAAACTTAGAGGTAAATAAGTATTTAATGCTTGTTTACTTTTAAATTGTGACACTTAGAGATATTTGTTTCTTATGGAACTGTAATATCCACCAGCATTGTCTCTCTTTATTCTTGTACCCAGTCCGCTCGACGGCCGCAAGCCGATGTTCGAGTCCCGCAGGGGGCGCCCTTACAGTCGTCGACTTCCTCACACGCAGCCACTTAGTGCTTGCATTTCTTCAGAGACAGAGTACCCTCTTTCCTACCCAACCGAAATCGCTGTAAAAGCCAATAGGGCTAACAGCATTAACCTCATGTTCGAAAAAAAATGCTTGTAGACTCTGGAGTAAAGGAAATTTTTTTCTCTCCACGAAAATAAAGCGCGAAAAGCTTTTCAGTATTATTTAAATATAATAATATATACTATAAATTCCTATTTAAGGTATAATTAATTTAAAAAAAAACTAAATTGCGTACATGTACTGAGCAAAACTTACTTTGTTCGTCTTAGTACAATAAGTTTTAATAAAAGTTGGTTAATATTTTATTTATTTAAATATTATATAATCAGCATTATTATACTAGTTATTTAGTTCATATTATATTATATATAAAAAAAATATTACTTAAAAATGAAGTTATTTAACTTGCGTATTTGTAATGATATTACATTAGAAAATTACAACACTAATTGTATTATTTGCAATGGTATATTAAATATCAATTAATTTATTGGTTTGCGAGGAGAACATTAAAAAAGCATTCCTCAGGTGAATTTCATATTTAAAATTTTTTATAAAACATCACAATAAAACCATAGGAATTCAGCTTATGTTAGATGCGCGCTGTATTCTGTACATGGCAGATTAGACGGAGAAAACCTGGAGAGCTAATGTTAAGATACGTCGTTTTCAGTATGTCATTTCCATTCATCATTTTTCGCCAAATTGAATTGCGACGAGCTCTTCCTCGTTACCAAAGAAACTACGTACTAAAAAATTTAAATAATAAATGTTTTATTCCCCTTTGTGGGAATCAAACCGCCATATTGTATTTCTCTGTAACGAATGCTGATAATTCAGTAAGATTATTTCAGCAATTGATGCAGATAAGAAATATGTTGAAAAAAAAAATCATATTATAAGTTGTGAACATCAAACTTAAGCTTACACATAGGAGACAATGATAGGGTATTGATAAAAACTTAAGTATAATATTCTTTTTTCGATCAAATATATAAATTTACATAAACCCGGATCAACTTATAAGGAAAACATAGCAAAATTATAATAAAATCTTAAAATATCGAGATATATGTGGAAATGTTTTGAATTTATACCAAAATGCACCCAATAATGTATAATCTAGAATATAATTCTTATAATATTTTTCCTCTATATATACGGTATATAATGTATATATATATTTTAGAAGATGTTAATATTTACATCGCAGCATGTCGGCTTTACGTCACGCGTTGATATCTTTCGTACAGAAGTGTTGCTCAAGATGCCCACTGACATTATATCAATGAATATTGTTTTAGCATATTTTCAATTTCCTAATTATGTTACGTAATAAATAACTGGAAAGATATTCAAATGTACTTTCCACATATTCATCCCATTCTGTTCGTGAATTCCTAAAACTAGTTTTATACGAGTATATGGTTATGTATACATTATTTCAATTATTGATTTTTAGTGTTTAATACATATTTTATAATATATTACTGATGTACTTAGGTCGTATGTAATTAAGATTTGCCGATGATACTTTAGATATGACCTATAATTTGATCTGAGCTGGGGCTAAAGCCTGGCTAAGTAGCGCAGTAGGCCACGGGCGCAGTTGCGGATATATTGTAGTCTGATGTTATGGCAATATGATAGCATATCGATATTCAGCTACATATTTCTAGTAAGTACTTATTAAACGTTTCACGATATTATTTTTAATTCTAAATATATATACAAAATCGTTTGTTGTGGCAATTAATATCAATAAGAGAAAGGACACGGCATGTGTCTTGATAGTGTTGGAAAAATTATTAATAAATAAAAAAATATATGTTTTCGAGAAAACAAAAATGAAAATGACGTTTATTGAATAGTAAAATAAATAACAATTAATTTTCAGCGCTCCCATTTATGTTTTCAAGAGGATATATATTCTAATGATATATTATTAATTTTAGAAATCTTCTTTAAATGAACTATTCAAGGAGAATGACTAAGCGCACGTATTAAACGAAACGTAATGGATTCCTTATAGGTACACATGTAAAGTAAATTTTCAGTTAACTTAATTTTTATCGGAATAAAAACTCTGTATCTCATCAATCCAGATGACAATGATTTTTACTTATTTGTTGATAGATATATTAAGAATATAAAAATACTTGTTCAAATTGAGAATGGGATTAGGGGACTCATCTATGGAAGAGGTAGCTGCAGGTAGTGCTTGCACCAGGTTATCTTAGGGTGTCGACTGAATTAAAGGAACGAGGTGGTGCTCAAGCAGTCAAGCAGTGGTGGGCATACGGCTATAAGTAAGAGGGGCACTAGCGGCGACGAGGTTAGTCGCCGTCGGCAACGCGTCGCCAGCGGTGTTACGTCCCCGCACGTCCCCGGTGCGTCCCTCATACACTCGCCTTTCTCACACGACCGGCGATCCTTGCTTGCACAACCTAGTTCAAAACCGAAAGGTCGCCGCTATTGGCATTTAAACGCTCTCTGACATTAACGTTGCATTTAAATGTGCGATGCAGCTTCCTCGTTGAGCATCACTGTCGCAACTGTGTGTCGTTTGGGAAAGGTGCGTGTGCTGACGTGAGGTTTTTGTTGCAGCCGCCAGCCTGAGTGACCAGAGCTGCATCAGCAAGCACTCGCAGCTCCCAGCAGCTGACCCTCAACATGGACTCCAGGATAGCGCTGTGAGTACATCTTAGCTTACCACAAAATCTCGGGCTAACATCGTTTCAATGTTGATAGCAAACTTGTTGTTATTATGTGATTATTTCATAATATAATTTCGTAATTTTCAACGATGACTTTCTAATAGGCAATAATCGTGTTAATAAAAAATAGCGAATCAAAACCTGTTAGCGAATATTGTCACTTTCATCGCGTGTTTGCATATGCGTGGTGGATCGTGCGGACACCGAGCTTTACGTAACTTGACGCTACCTCACGGCCTGTAGGTAGAGACTATAGATAGATGCATCTTAAACCTTAGATATGGCAAAAATAATATGATCTGATTTCTTGTGTGGAAATCAAATGTTGGTTGCCCAACGACAGGCAACTGACATCACGAATGAGGGCGCGTGTTTCTCAATGAAGGCTGCGAAATATTGCTTTTAAAATATGCACGACTAAGCGCGCACATTGTCTCCCTGCGACCGCTCAGGCTCGGTCTGT
>DWGR01003124.1:0-12602 GCA_018247715.1 Heliconius burneyi | reverse complement strand
GAGTTGTCTTTCCACACCCCGGAACCCCATTTACCCAGGATAGGTTTGGTAGCTCCCAGTCCACGAAGGCTGCGCCCGGCTCAGGACCGCCCGATATGGTGTTTGCCATTCCGAGTATCCTATCGTCCAGCATCGCCCTCGTACACTCGGCCACTACTACCACTGAGTCGCTCTCCGGTGTTTGGAATTTGGTGGGATCAACTCTTTCCTGACTTTCCACTACGCCTACAAAGCCCTTGGTGCCATTGTAAGCCGCCATATAGTGTCCCGTCATGCTTCCGTAGATGACCCGGGAGCTGGCATTGTCATATATAGCGGCTTTGGCTTCATCGAGTTCCACTTCCAGGAGTTTGGTGTTTCCTCTCTGGAAGGTTTGCAAGATCTTATTGCATGTGATGGTGTTCACCTCACGGGTTGCCTTTAATGTTGCTAGAAACTCGATATAAGCATTGATGGCATGTTCTCGTGGACTTCTGGCTGGTTTAAATTCGGGTGGTACAATATTCCCCCTGCTGTGCTCCAGCAAGCCTCCGCGGTGGCCTTTTTGATCCCACTGAAGTCGGGCATCAAGAAAGGCTTTAGCCGCTCTCTCTTGTGCGCTGGACTGACGCACATCCCTGGGGGCGAGTGTTTCCCTTGGAGGGACTGTTCCCAAGAGGACTTTCGCCAGTGTCCTCGAGTTTTCGTCAGCGGGGGTGGATTTGGCGCTGGTGTTGGTGTTAGTGTTGTTTGTGGTCTGAAACATCCTTGCTTGCAACTTCTCAGAGCCGCTCGGTTGAGGTGCCTTCAAAAAGTCTAGGCTATCCCCCCTATCTTCATAGACGACTATATCATGGTTGCGGGAGACCCTGAGGCATTCATAGTATGCTGCTATGCCGCCTCTATAGGATCCTACCCTCATTGCGTCTATGCTTATGATCTTTGAGGCTCTTTCTGGTGTGCATTCCCTGACTTTCCGAAGCAGCGAATCTAGTTGGGTGAAACAGGACTCGTCTCCTCACTCGAGCAACGCGATCACTTTGTTATGTGACCGCAGTAGCCGACAGGGGGGATCGTTCAGCACGCTCCAGGTTAACGATTCTATCTTCACTGGTTTGGTTAGCTGCTAGTCCTGGTGATATGTGGACTTTTTGGGGTTGTTCCGAGCGGCTAAAGGATATTCCTACCCTTTCTGCATCCTCTTTCATGAAAAGGGCTACGCTCCTTATCCTTATGCCTGGTGCTCCATCGGCTGCCCTTCCGTGTAATAATTCGTTAAAATTATTTGGGGCTATGGTTGGTGGTGTGCATATGGATTTCTCCCTTACTGAGAGTTGACGCAAAGTTTTTGGTAATTCGGCGGTTTTTTGTTTGATAGAGGCCAGAAGTTTGTTTGTTTTATGAATTGCCTGTGTGGGGGGCGTTTGTGCGGGGGTTTTAGATGATGTGGACGCTGATGCAGGAGATGTTTGTGAGGGTTGGACAAGCGGGGGTGATGTATGAGGGGGGGTTGATGTGGGCGCAGGTATAGTGAGTGCGGTAGGTGTTTGTGAGGGTTGTAGAAGGGGTGCGAGTGCTGGTGTGGAGAGTGATTGTGGGAGTAGTACGGGCGCTGGTGTGGAGGGTAGTGCGGATGCTGGTGCGGTTGGGGGTACAGCTGATGAACTGTTGCGGTTGGCGGCTATCGAGACGGCTTTTCTAGCGAAAGTGAGGAAAGGTATTTTGGTAGCTTCTGATTCTAGGATGGAGATGAGTGACTGCTGGTCTAGGTTTTTGCCAATGTTTACCTCCAGCATTGCTCGATCAGAGCCAAACCTTGGGCATTCCAGAAATAAGTGAGTTACCGTTTCCTCGCATTGCGGATCGCAGACACAAGATGGGCTGCCTTTTAGGTGGAATCTGTGTAGGTAGGCGGCGAATCCTCCGTGACCGGTCAGTAGTTGGGTATCGATCGGTGTTATTTTGATTTTCCTTGCCAGGTTGTATGCCTTCTTAACGTCTGGCAGGAACAGCTTAGTGACTGAGCCGGTGTGGGAGTTGTCGTATCTTAATTGCCATCTCCTTACAGACTCCTCGCGTATCCGCCTTCAGACATACAAGATTGGCACTTTGTCGTAGTCCGGGGCCGTCTTCTTTGTTGTTGCCGCTTTCTTCGCCAGTTCATCCGCCCTTTCATTGCCCGGTGTTCCTACATGGGCCCTGAGCCAGAAGAACCGCACTGTTCTGCCATCGTTACGGATCTCTTGTATGTTCCTCTTCATTTGCAGTCCGAGCGGGTGGGTTGTCGAAGGGGATCGGAGTAGATCCAGTGAAGATCTCGAGTCGCTTAGGATGTTGGTGGCGCTCGTTTTCGACTTCCTCACCAACTCTACTGCCCTGAAGAGTGCATACATTTCCGATTGGAAGACAGTGTTGTGCGGCCCCAGGCGAAATGTGGAGTATCTCTTCTCCCTTCCCTGATCCCACAGGGTTAGGGCCGCTCCTACTCTACCCTCGATCTTGCTGCCGTCGGTGAAGATAAGGGGACCGGCTAGGTAGTGGTTGTCGAGGGTCTCCGAGTCGAGGTTCTCCAAGCGCGTATACTCTGTTGTTGTGAGTTGAGATGGGTGTGGGTTTTGTTAAGGCCCAATCCTGCGCTCTATTTCGCGTTCTGGCGGTAGTAGGTCCACGCAGTAGCCCCTTTTGGCCTTGAACATATTGGCGGCCTCCTGGATTCGAAGGTCGAGGGGGAGTAGGCCTGAGAGGACTAGTGCCGATGTCAGAGATACCGTCCTATACGCCTTGCATATTTTTTGGGCGAATCCTCCTTGCAGCGAGTCTAGTTGTTTTCTTATCATCAACTTCTCGGCTGCAGAGGACCACGCGCACGCTGCATAGAGGACGATAGGCTCTATCACCGCCACGTATATGGTTCTTACGATCTCGCCGTTTAGGCCCCATGTCACCCTTGCCGCGCACGCAAGTTGCTTGTAGATGTCTGCGGCTTTTTTACACACTGCCGATGCGTGCGCATTAAAGGTTAGCTTGGAGTCTATTATGAGTCCTAGGAGCTTTATTTCCGAAACCAGTTTTAGACGAGTGCCGGACATGAAGATTTCAGGGGTACCAAACTTGAGCTTCTTAGTAATTACCATCGCGTGGGTCTTGTGCGCGGCGAAGCTCAGTTTGTTTTGGTTACCCCAGTCCTGCACTTCAGCCAAGATGGTCCCGGCTTGGGTTTGTAGCTCACTAGTACTGTGGCTGGAGAACGCAAGAACCACGTCGTCCACAAAAGCCTGACGGTAAATCCCCTTAGACGCCATTTTGTGTAGGAGCGAGTCCAGGACGAGGTTCCAGAAAGTCGGTCCGCCGATGGATCCTTGGACGCAGCCCTTTGTGGTTCCCTTTTCGCTAGTTGCTCTGGCGTAGTTAATAACGACCCTTCTGTCTTCCAAATATGAGGCCACCAATGAGTAAATATTTTTTGGGCAGTGCTTCCGCACCAGTTGATTTTTTAACGCCGGCCACCATGCGTTGTCGAAGGGAGGGAGACGAGCAATACGATTTTCTTTTCCTGTGCCGTCTCCCTTTTTATATGTTGTAGTAAATCGTAGAGAGCGTCCTCGGTTCCCTTCTGTGGCATGAAGCCATACTGGCTGGGGTGAAGCGTTGGTAGGAGGTGCCACTGCAGTCTACCTACTAGGAGCTTTTCTACCGTTTTGCCCAGTATTGGTAGGAGTCCTATGGGACGGTACGACTTTGGGTTGGTATAGTCGTCCTTAGCTGGTTTACGGAGTATGCAGACATGGGCAATTTTCCACTTCTTGGGGAAGTATGACAGCGAGAGGCACTTGTTCACAATCGCCAAGAATACCTTCCTGTCGCAGTTGATTGCCGTGCTGCATATGTCGGACGTCAGCCCATCCGGTCCCGGTGCCTTCTTTGGGTTCTGGCTCAGAAGAACCATTTCCAATTCCACATCCGTGAAGGGAGGGTCGTCATCCGAAAGCTCTTGGATCTCCGTTGGAGCCTTTCCTTCTGTGACTTCCCTGACACGTTTGTGCTGTTCGATTTCGGTCTTCAGAGAGTCATCAGGGTAGAACGTCATTGCTAGGAGCTCAGCTGACTGATCTGGTGATAGTGTTTCGCCAGCTGTGTTTCTTAGCAATGTGTCTTCTTGTCTTTTGGACGTCTTCCTTATGACTCTATAGATTCCGTCCCAAACGCTCTCGCGGTCTTGGGTAGAACAGAACTCCTTCCAGCTCTGAGTGGCAGCCTCTGTTGCTTTTTGGTGGTACGTTTTCCCTTGCCAGCATGTATTCTTCGACAGTGAACGCTCTTCGTCTGGGTGCAGCGTTCCGGATACAGCGTTTTTTCCTAAGCACGTCAGAGTGTAGATGGTCCAGGGCGGTCGACCACCATGGCGGCCTAGGATCGCCTTTCCACTCTTTTGCTTTTGGGATTGCTATCTTACATGAACTATGGATTAACGATGTGTAGATGGTTAACATCTCCTCCAGTTCCCCCGGGTTTGAAACTCTGTGAACGGTGTCCTTAGCTATGTTGTGCTCGGCTAGCGCGGCCTTGAAGGTGGTAACGAAGTCTGACCACTTTGCTTTTTTCGTGTTGTACCTGCGTGTGGTGATAGGCTTTAGGGGTTCCAGTGCCCTCTCCATGCGCAACACAAACGTTATTGCATTGTGGTCGGATGTAAGTAGACTTCTGTCCACTCTCCAGTTCTCCGCTTTGCTGAGCAGCGTGTGGCTTATTAAGGTCACATCCACACAGCTTTGGTAACACCTTCCGCCTCTGTACGTCTCAAAAGTTGGTGTTTTGCCCGAGTTTAGAACGTGGAGGTCCATTTCTGTAGCAAAAGAGTGGTACTCCGCTCCTCGATGGTTTTCGGAGTCGCTGCCCCACCAGTGACTCCAAGCGTTCACGTCAACTGCCACTATTAGATGGTTGGTGGGAATTTTGGTGGTGGCTGTCTTTATTTGGGATAGGTATGGAGGTAGGATTTGGTCGCCCTCGAAGTACACAGAGAGTACTCCCAGCGACAGCGGTACGGCTTTGAGATAGACGGCCGCCACGTTCTCTGTCACGATCTGGGGGTCATGAATTACCTCCAGGCCGTTCCCAAAGACGATTATGGCTGCTTTGACCGGTTTTTGCCGGTTTAGGGTGCACTGGATGATTGTTGTGCCCTGTTGAGATCTCATCTCGCCTGTCTTTCCCACATATGGTTCTTGGACAAGCGCGACTGAGATTCTCTCTCTATTGCCGTTTTATTGCAGGTTCGCTTGCACGAACCTAAGCTCGCTCCCAGTCCCATCGCGTACCCCAGGGGCGACTCGTGCTGCGGTTCTTTGGGGGCCCTCAGCAATACTGAAACCTAGAGCGTGCTATGCCATCCCATTTTTGTCATTCCGGGCACTCTTCACTGTACGCCATATGTGCCCGGTCCGCAGCTTCTCTTTTTGGACAATTTCTGGTACAAATTGCACACCGGGGGGGTTCCTGGTTTTGCCGTTTCTGGCATTCCTTACCCGCGTGATCCTCTCCGCAGTAGCTGCACAGATCTTTGTCCGCTCTGCAGAGAGTCCTGGTGTGTCCGAAGCCGAGGCATTTGGCGCATTGCGCCAGTGGGGATTGGTCTTCCACTGTGCATCTGCCAAACCCTATGTAAAATTTCTCGGCCTCTATGAAGCGTTTGTAAATTGTGGGAGAAAGCTGGAATACGGGATGACATACGTGGGGGTTCCGGGCTCGCTTTCTGTAGCGTACCTTTATCCTCATTTCTGCCTCGTCAATGTTGGACAATAGATGGTTATTTTGCACCTTGACATATTCCACTAGCTCTTCATTGCTGAGGCAGCTGAGGACTCCCCTCACGCACACTAACGGGTCTTGGTTAACGGGTTCTTTCATTGTGAGGTCTTTGTTTTTTTTATTTGACTTTTGATTAAGTTCATGTCCTCCTTAGTGGGGCACCTAAGGACCACTTTCTGATCCCTGGCCTTGCGAACCCGATCCACTCTTGCTCCTGTTCCCTTGAGATCGAGTGTGTCTCTGATTTGGGTTATAACGTTATCACTCGTCTCTGATTGAACTTTGGAGGCTATTATAAGAATTATTATATTGTAAGCAATAAACTGTTGACGAAAATAGATGAAAACTTCATTGATAATAAGTAATTAGTGTATATAAATATATATATATATATATATATATATATATATATATATATCTCATAGGACAAGAGTGCTTGTCTATTATTCATGTCAAAAATCATATCATGTTCATGTTATATATATATATTAAAACAAGAATTTAATTTTGCTTGTGTACCTAATTAAAATAAATAACATACATTCCATATTAACGACAAAATGAGCACTTTCGATCAGATCACTTTCGTACGCACAGAATGTCATTGGATATATAAATTTATTTTCAACGAAAAAAGACACACCGACTTCTAACAACAAAATAAAAAGTAACAAAATAATTTAGCAAAGATTTCATAATTTTGAGGTCGGTGTCAAGTAAAACATACAGGCTTAGTAATTTGATATTGTAGTAAAGTCGTTGTAGCATTAGCTTGACACCGAATTTGTTACTTTTTAGTTTGTTGTTAGAAGTCGGATTTCCTTTCTTCGTTAAAAATTAATTTATTTTACGATTTTAAGTAATGAGTAGACCTTAAAAGGATGTTCTTAAAGGAGTGGTGGTGGTAGTGGTAGTCAACGAGTGGTAGTGGTTGTTCTATGCAAAACTTCACTTTATTAGGTGCAAACACAACATGTAAACTAACATTTTGGTATAGTGGCAAGAATATACATAAAAATAATCGGGCGAATTGAGAACCTCTCCCTTTTTTGAAATAGGTTGAAAATGAGAACAGCCCTTTTTTTGAGGTTGGTAAAAAGAAATGCAACGATGGTGAATCTCACTTCTAACATCAATTTAAATAATGTTTTTCCTTGTAACTATTACAGTATAATTAAGTTTTTACCAAAAAAACACAAACTTTGTCAATTTCAACCGGATCCCATAATCGGAACCTAACCAAAAAATCCTTAAAGGATATATTCCTAAGCAATAAAAAAGAATAATCTAAATCGGTTGACGCGACATTGAGATCGCGCACATGCCGCATGCAAATTTAAGACTCATGCGATTTTCTCATAGATACCATTGTCAGAAATGGACCAAAAATGGGACAATACGGGAGGCATAACTTTTCAAATAAAAAAATCATCAAAATCGGTTCACCTAGTCAAAAGTTATGAGGTAAAAAACATAAAAAAATACAGTCGAATTGATAACTTAACCGTATCTTACAGATGTCGGTAATAAATACTTTATCAAGTAAAATCGTCTTTATTTTTTCAAAACATCAAATTCGATGTTGTGTTGTGTCACTAATGCGATATGTAGCCATATTTAAGCATGAAACGCCATTATTGCCTCAATAAATGTTATTTCTACCTTGCTTTAATATTGCACTTGAAATTGATATAACTGATAGATAATTGACATGTAAGCAACATGAGTTTCCCTAAAGAGATTTGCATATTTGGGAAGACGTTTATATCTATAACATGCTAGTTTATTTTTCTAATGTGTTATCTCTAACGTGTCATATTTTTGAACAGTTAAGAATGCTTGGATACCATTGGCGAGATGACTGTTAACATATTTATGGCGCTTTGACTGAAACGATCTATATGACATTTTAAACGTCTCAACCTTTTGAACAACTATATTGTTGACAAATATAAGGAAACTTTGCTTCTACCGATATTATTGACTTTTTGGTTGAGCCTGTTTATTTGAATACCCTGAGTGTCTCTAATTATTTGACGCTGACTGTACCAGGGTGATCCTATTCTAGGCCAGGATCACACGGTGTTCTTAAGTGGCTCGTGTAACTTCTTAGCAATCCTAAAGCACGTCACTAACGTTACTTCTGAAGGTATACTAGCTCCACTAACGCCTTATATGGCATCGCAGTAATACTGAGTCGTTTGCAACACGGCTGGGTTTTCATAGGGACCGTTTAGTCTTAACATCTGATTAAATAATTTAGTCCGTAATTGACTTGATAATGTCGACACAATAACTTTATTATCCGTAACAATGAGCTGGATGTGTACGGTTTACGCACAGATTTTAATATAGCTGACAACACAACCTCGTCTGTGACGCATTAGAACAAAATATATTTCAGGCAATTATATGTACAATTAAAAGGCAGTTGACGGGCGGCTCTCACCGCGGATTGGCATCCAACTTTAACTTAAACTTTGTAACTTGATAAACTTTTACTCGCTAATCCTGTGGTTTATATCAACTCAACTCAACTACGAGCCATACAGAATGCATTTTTTTTTTATTATATCGCTGTTTATACCGCTTGTGTGCGGTTCGTTACGCGAATGGTATGGTTGAAGTCCCTGTGGCTGTAGCGATTGTGACTCTGAGCCAGTGTTAATTTCCTTCAACTGCCTCCTATTTCCTTTTTCTTCTTTTCCTTTCATTGTAATCGGTGGCAATACTTTTTTAGGAACTAGTATTTTCGATCTGAATTTTTCGTTTTGGTCCTAATTATTTCATGATTCCAACGGTTTTTTAAAAATGATAATTAAAAACGGTCACGACCGGCGTACCCGTTTCTACTACGTTCGTATAAAATTCGTCCTCCTAAATTTAAATCGAGAATTCTTCTGCAGCGTAACTTTGGTAGAATGGACACTAGTCGTTTGCTTGACGACGCATGTTTGATTGACTGGTCCCCTGTCGTTAATGCTAAGTCAATCGCTTGCAAAGTGGATGTTCTTAATAACATACTAATTATAAATTATACGAAGTTCACGCTTCTATTAAGCCTGTTAAGCTGAAGAGCGCCTTGGTTAAATTTCTTGAATCACTAAGAGTTGGTAGACGTTCATCTAACAATAATTCTTTTAATATCGACATTGAGCTGCTCAACAAGCATTTCTCATCCTCTGATGTTCTTGATCGCGTCAAGAAAAAAGTACTAATAAGCGCTCTTTCGTCCTTACCAACTCATGAGTTTTCTCCATTCTGGTTTAGTCTTTTCACAGAACGTGATGTTAAAAAGAGCATATTGTCTATCTCTTCAAACGCTGTCGGTACTGACTGCATTAGTTGCAAAATGATCACGCCAATTCTTGATACTGTAATTCCTATCTTGACCCGCATTCTCAAGTTTTTTATTTCTGTTAGCAAATTTCCAAAAACATGGAAGAATGCATAAATTTTCTCTTTATTATGCAAAAAATTTTATTATAATAAGGATAATTGATATATTTATTTATAAAACTAAATTATTGCATTATACTAATACTAGTACTAAATGATATTCCATGTATCACAGTAGATTATACATTTTGGTCTTATCTTATATAATTTTTCCTGCCACCAAAGCTGTATGCATTTTCATATTATTGAATCTCTATTTTCATATATATATATATAGATATATATAGTAAAATAACATTAAAAATTGCATTCAAAGATGTCATACAGCATTTAATTAATATTAAATCACTACAAGTTTTGTTTTTTATTTAATAGCAGTCAGATCGTAAACGTTAACGCCTTTAAATAACATTGTAAAATTATAATTTGCATTTTAATTTATTTTAATCATAATACTTATTAAAATATTTGTGATGTCTAAATTATCGAAAACTTGTGCTTATCCTAATTATTACTATACTAATACTAAAAAATAACATTTGAAAAACGATCAAAAACAAATTTTTCGTAAAACCGCTGCCAAAACACTGCCACAAGAAAAAAAAGCTAAAACGTCGTCTAATCATATATTACAGTTATTTAATATTATTTTAAACTATTGTTATATTCTAATGAAATATTCTCTTATGATATGTGAATGTTACAATAAACTACTACCTTGGAGATACAATGTCTTCATAGTTATTATATATTTTATATGTCAATAAAACAATGACATTGCATAGATTGCATAAATCCCTATTGCACAATATTAATCTAATCATTATTTCATTTGTCTATTTTACTTTAATTATTTCAAAATGTTACCTGTTTAATTTTAAAAAAATAACATATTAAACTAATTAAAATTTAATATTTATGCAGAACTATCTTCAAAATCGCTAGTACTTTAATGTTGATTTTACAATTAAAAAATCAAAAATAAAATATAATTTTAAAATGTCGTCATTCATTATTCTTATCATTATTTAGACTCTCTCTTAGACTTAGCGTGTGGGTGTCGTAGCGCAGTATGCAGGTCCGCCCACAGCGCTGCGACGCGCGCGTGCGCCGTGCCCTCCGCCTTCATTACCTCTGGGAGTACTTCGAGAGCGGAGAGGGCGTAGGCGCGAGCTGTTTTGGCTTCCTGAAATTTTAGGTTTAGTTTTAAATTGATTTTACATTTCTTATTATATCTACACTACAAGTGTTCAAGTTACAATTAAAACACTAGTAATCCCACTGTACATTGCTATATCATTGTCGATATATAAAAAAATTAACTCTGCATTTGCCATGTCTGTACTTGATAGAAATATGAGGAAGACAGGGGCAGTTAATAATGTAAGAACCTAAAACAATGACTTTTAAAAATGTTCGTTTGGTCACAGTAACCATGCGTTGGTTGGTTACTTTCTATAGCTATTGGGAGCAACATAATCAATACAATACACATAAGTATGATTGATCTTCCTGTAAATTTTAAGTTTGGCAACAATTAAATAAATAGAAATAGTGTAATTAAAAAATAAATGATTGTGATATGGAAGTACCGGGATAACACAAAACGCCAGAACTTATGCCATACATGTACAGTATGGTTTTTGAATGTACACTTTCATATAGGCTTTACATAATACTTTTTTTATGGAAAAAGATATGGCAAACGGGCATAACGCCGCCCCTCGACCCCGCGTAACGCCAGAGGAACTACTGGTGCGTGGTGAAGCTTTTGAGATGGTTGGGCGCCGGAGCCCGGCATTATCTAATGCGAAACGCAGTGACATAAAACCACTACTTCATGCCGGTTTTAAATGTCGGGGATGGTAATGATCCGGTCGAGTCTGCCCATGCGTGTTGCCATTGCTGGCGACATGACTCTCCCAATCGTACTTTAGTCGCCTCTTATGATACCACCAGTACCAGGGTGATCCTATTCTAAGCCGGGAATACACGGCTCAGGGACATATTCCACAGCATATTGCAGTGGTAATAAATCTAGAAGTAAAGCAGCGTCTATCATTATTCAACTGACGTGGGGGTACTAGGATAAATAAATTACTAAGAAGTCTTACAATAACTCTACAATATAAGCAGAACAACAATAATCGATTGGCAAAGAATTACCAGGACAATATAAACTATTAGAACATGTCAGTCACACTACTACAGCTCATCCAGACAGAACACCATACTAAGTTTGAAGAAATAGACGGGGAAGTACCACCTGGTAAGTAGTAAGGCAGCATTGAGAATAGAAACAACAATGTGTATTGTCTCCAATCTCTACAACATATAGAGTATGTATGACAGACATACACCCCACTTGTACAGGACACCACAACCAATGCATAGCAATGCAAGCACATCTATGTCTGATGTTATGAGTTAGTGGAACGCACTTAAGTGCTAGTGCCATACTTGCCACACATGAACTTCGAAGTACTAGGAGAACATGAAGCATAAGAAACTTTATATGCGCTCAGTGTATCGCTAGGGTCATGTTCATTGTGGCGCTGATAGTACTACTGAAGTACCAATAGAGCAACACATTATACTATTACTGTGAAAACACTTCTATACAACATTAAAAGTTCAGCAAAGAATTAACTACCAGGACAGCAAACAAACTACCAGAACCTAATAAATTACACTTGAACACAATTTTTTAAAATATTTATTTAAAAGTACCAAGACAACATAAGCTACAAAGACATGCCCACCTGTACAGCACACCGCAACGCATATCTGTGCCTGGCCCGAAGAGCGCGGGCCGCGGGTGCGGCAGGCGCGTGCGGAGCCGCGGGGGCGGTGGCGGCGGCTGCCCTCTCCGCATGCAAGCCGCGGGTGAGACGCGCACAGAGCTGGCGGTACGCACTTAGCGCATCTAGCGCTAGGGCCATACGGTCTAAGGCCTCTTCGTCCTCTATTTCGTCTGTTAGAGAGTCAGTTGCCAGCCTGAGAATTTGATAGGGAGATATTTTTATTATAATTTTTTTTATTTGATATGTAGGTGATGACGATGTTTGGATGTGTTTTTTTAACCGACTTCTGTAAGATAAGGAGGTTATCAATTCGACAGTTTTTTTTAATGTTTGTTACCTCATAACTTCTAACTGGGTGAACCGATTTTGATGATTTTTTTTATTTGAAAGGTAGTGCTTCCCATGTGGTCCCATTTTTTTAATTTTTTTTCTGACAATGGTATCTATGAGAAAATCACATAAGTCTTATATTGACATTCGATATGTGCTCGAGAAATTGGCAAATAACTCAATATTTCACCAACCGATTTTGATGATTCTTCTTTTATTTAAAATGATACACTTTAAGGATAGTCTGGTGAAAGTTTGGTAAGGTACCGATTGTGGGATCCG
>DWGR01003123.1:0-12603 GCA_018247715.1 Heliconius burneyi | reverse complement strand
TGGTGGAACTCGACGCCACGCTTGGCCTCGGCCCCCGAGCGAAGAAATGAAAATATAAATTTAAATAAACATTTAATTTCATCGAATGGAGATCGAACCCATAACCTGTAGCGTTTACAGTCACAGGATTGTGCCCCTGCACCATGACTGGCTTCCATACCTTCCTATTCTCCATTTGCTAGGCCACCTATCAAAGAATATAATAAAATATTTTTTCCTCCTGTCACACCGAAAGCTATATATATATATATATACCAAAACAAAAAATATAACGGTTCTCTATTCTTTATTAATATTCCAACATAAATCATACACCTGTTACATATTGTAAACATATTTTACGAACGAATGATTAATTTTATATATTCTTATGAAATTTTAATTCACAACGAAATTCAAAATAAAATAATAAAAGTTGGATCTTTTCATTTTTGAGTACTATTGTACCGATATAAAATTGGATATATTTTTCATATATTATTTATTTTACTACATTTAATGTTTTGTCCTATCACACCAGTGCTTATATACTGAATATGTTGTTTAGAAATATCAGGTACTCTGTACAATATAATAGGTACAAACAAAACTTTAAATTTTGTATATTTTCAATTTTATGATAGCAATTAGGCCAATAGAACTGCAATATATCTGAATTGAACTTAACCATGTCTAAAGTAACAGCAGCCCAGCATTGATATAGGTAAACCAGAAGATCACCGGTTGGGACAGAAGATTATTTTCTATAGTGATCCTCCAGATAAGCCAAAAGGCTGGTTATATATTATGCTCTCTATCACTTTCGAAAGCAGAAAGGTGATAGCAATAGGCATTTAGTTAGATGAATCGCCTTTCTTCGGCATCGGGTGGCAATTTCTTTGACTGCGCCGACTGAGTAAGAGAGCCTAAACAGACATTAGGACCGATGTCAGATCAGGAGCAAATGAACGGTGCACTAAGGCAGAGAGTCCACCTGATCCGATCCGATCGACTTACGTATGTCCAAGAAAGACAGAGCTCGCCTAACAGCTTTTTGGCTGAACACAAAGTCAGGGGTTGAGTTTTGGCACCGCGGGTCAATTTATGATCGGCCTCGTTGTTCCTCGAAAAGATCGGCTTTCTCTTTTGTCGTATGGACCAGAATGTCATTCTCCGTCTGTAATGGTGGAAGCGAGGGCTGGTTAAAGTTGCCGAGTGCAGTCTTGCAGAGACTCTAAACTAACGGGTTCTACGAGTACGGGTAGCTCTCAAGATTCGTACCGAAATTGGTGATGTGCTCAGACCTTGCTCTGACAATATGTCACTTAAAGTACCTAAAGGCATGGCTGTATTTTTTTTGAAGCTTTCATCTCTGGATCCTTTATGACCAGTGCCTCGGCTCGGATTTGATATTCTCCCTCCCTTCCTCGCGCTTGCAACTTGCCCCCGATTGGTACTACAAAGGCACTATAAAAAAGTAAGTGTAAAGTCCTATGCCCTGCAGAACCATGTCGGCGATAGCAGCAGTGTCTAAAAAAGACAATAATTGTCATAAAACTATGAACTTTATTTTAAATTACTACAGTTTAATTTGTTTGCTAAACACCTCTCTAGCACACTATCGGACGAAATACACGAACTGTTACGCCCAAGTTATAAACTCAGTCTCTAACTTTAGTTAGTATATTCACGTGGTCTCTGATTCGAACAGTGTCGATATTCCTTGCTCCATTTGCTTGTGAACTATTCCAATATCTATTTCAATTCAATTACGTTGGATTAATGTTGAATTATGATTTACTTGCATAAAATCGAGTTTGGTCTTCGTCGAGGCCTTCTTGGCGTAGCTGCATTGTAAGTTCAATTTTATTTCGAGGAAATGAATTATTTTCATTTCACAGTAACAAGACAAAATCTCCATTTTCATCTCTCCACTTAGCACGAAATGTCTCGGAATTTGAGGAACAGAGTCTCTCAACTACACTAGCTCTCTTTCATATGTAAAAGAGTTACCATAAAGCTACAAAAAAGAAATAAAAAATATCTTTTGAAATATACTTTCTTAGGTAAAAAGCTCTGGTCCATTACTAAGAGTAATTTAGAAATATGACAGAAATATTTGAAAGTCCTACATCATTTGTAAGACAATATGGTATTATTTTTATATAAAAATATCATCATGCAACATGGATGCAAAATATTACAAGGAAATTATGACATTTATTTATTTACGTATGCTGTAGTAGTGTAATTAACAAAAAAAAATATTATTTGCCGTTAATGGCGCAAGAACACAGGGGCCCACTATAAACACAACGGTTGGGGGTTTTATTCTCACTCAGGAGTATGAGATAATTAACCCAATGAGAAGAAGAACTAATGAGAACGAGGTCTTAACACTAGGTTTCTAGATTTCTTCTGCTTACCTAACTATGTGAATACTGCGCGAAGTTTAAAAAAATATAATGAATTATCATTTTACTACTTAAGTACCTACTTTATAAATACCACGTATACCAGAAAACTAAATAACAAGCCCATAATTAACACAAGACCACAATTCGAGACGTTTTAAACTACAAGGGCGTTGACTTCAAAAACGAACGTTAATCTACCCAATTTACCTACTTAATCGATAAAGAAAACCTACATTATGGAATTGCCATCATTGTCCAGTTTCTATCTACAATCTGAATACCTGTTTCTGAAATAACAAGCTTGCATCTCTCATTGTACTAAGCTGTATGAAGAGAAACCAGTCAAGTGTGAGTCGTTGTTATACACAAAGGATGCCGTACCAACTTCATGGTTGCAGGTCAACAGGAATTACAACTTACAAAACTTGATAAATTTAAGTTTACGGTATTATGTATGAAAAGAACAACAAATATTAGTTCGTTCTACTTTTTTTTTGATGTGCTTATTTATAATTTTCCATTTTTTATGGAAATATAATTTCTTAATTCTTACCTAATTTCATCAGCAATGTAGTAATTTAAATACTATTTGCATTAACGCTCATATATTTTTTATTGTGTTGACTTAGAAGCTTTTTTTACTCCAAAAAAAACCTGGCTGTTTTATATTATTTTTAGCTTCATACCATTTGCACTTTTATGAAAAATAGTGTGGACAAACAGACATACAGACAGATGGACTACAAAATCCTATACGTTCTGTTTATTCCTTCAAGATACGGAACCCTAAAAATGACAATTAATCACCGTTGGAAAACGCAGCGCGGTAAAACTGGCCATTCGTTCCGAGCTAGTGAGTGATAAAATTTTACAACAGTCTTCTATTCAAATTTTCAGCGCTCACACCGACCTATTTTGCCGTCATTAAAGATATTGTCATCATATTTCCTGCGTGTATGGCCGCGGCTGTGCGGTGTAAATGTGCAATGTTTTTGTATTTCTGCGTTACTAATAACCAGAGTGGGTTAAAATTTAGCATTTTTTTTTTGTAATGTACGTAGTATGTACTTGAGATACAAGTGGCGCAGGGAAACAAGCGTGCGACTGTTAACGCGACAGCTTGTGGGTTAGATTCTCACTCGAGGAAATCAAAAATTTAATATTTTCCTCTTCTTCGCTTTGGCGTCCAGGCAAAGCGCGGTATTGAGCTCCGCTACTCAACACACAATGCCTCTAGAATTCGGCGGAAAATGGGAAACTGTAGTATTTAGTGGGAATGGAATATCTTCACTCTAGGTTCTCAGGTTCCCTCTGTTTACCACGCTATGAAACAGCGTGAATCTAAATAAAACTTAGTATAATTTTGTTCTTTCAATTGCTTTGTACTTCATGTATGTAGATACACACATACGAGTTTATGTCTTGGCAGAAAGACTATTTATATGAAGCGATTTCATATAAAAGATGATTTCACAAATACATATTATAAACACCAGATATAAACATGTCTACGTCTAAACATGTCCACAGCAAACAGCTTGTATTCGTAATTCCAGCTGAATATTCATCCAACCGTTCGGATACAACGTCAGAGGGTTATTTGTTACTAGGATTAGGATAAATTTTGCTGTCTCAAATCAACGTGTATGTAAATGTATGAACATGAGTGATGCTTCTTATCACAATAATATTAACTTCTAAGGAAATCAATCAACAGTGTTATAAATGTAATAAATAAGGCCAATCTAATGCCTCTATTTTCCACTTTTAGCCATACTCTAGAGGCATTGCGTGTTAAGTGACGGAACTGAACGCCGTCAGTCCTCGTCACCAGAACGAGAAAATAATAATTTATATTCCATTTAACCTAGAGGAAATCGAACCCCCAACCATCACGTTTACACACCGTTGTGCTACCGGGCCACGACCGCCTCAAGCTACTTATTATTTTAATTCTAATAAAAATATTCTTTAATGAAAATGCATAGTAAAATATTAAAGTTTGCACTAATACCTATATTAATTTAGTAAACAAATATTCTATTCTATTTACGAACGTATTTACTATGTAGTCAGTAATGCAAATGGGTATTTACTTACGTTTGTTGATTGAAATTCTCTTTAAAGGAAACTTATTATATTTACATCACATATGTTTCTCTGATCTATTTAGATAAAATGAAGTTTTGGGCTTGATCTTTTATGCTATGTTTTAAAGTGGAAATTGAATATTTTATATTTATTTTATTATATACAAGGTATCCTTAAATATTTTATAATCATGCAATTTTTTCTTTGCAACGGATTGGCAAGCGTAGCGTAGGGCGTCCTCCAGCTCGATGAGACGATGACCTGAAGTAGGTTGCTGGCTTCGACTGGATGTGAAAGGCGGAGGATCGGAAACTTTGGCATACCCTGAGAGAGGCTAACGACCAGCAGTGGATCCGAATAGGCTGATTTGATTGATTTATTGATTTTTTTTCTAAGTTTCGCGGAGTAGGCACGCACTTTGCGTCTGAATTGGAGATATTGCATTGCAATACATTACATCTAGAGCAGATAGTTACCTTGGGTCACTAATAGCGTACAAAATAGTGACTCTACATTCCATACTCTACAATAACAGATTTTGTGCAGGCGTATACGTATGTCCAGTGTGACACTGCTCCGTTCACGCGAAGAAGGTGGAAGTAGCGCTAAATGAGACCTATCAAATAATTACTGGTTGCCTTAAATCTACTTCACTAAATAAGGTCTACCTTTGTCTAAAAGCTTGATGTGAGGTGGTATGTTCTGTGGAGAAAAAACACCAAGAAACAAATTATTCTCGGCATCCACATTATGGCTACAAGGCAGGCTACAATGCTCATCTAAAAAGTCTTCGCAGTTTTATAAAATCAACCACAGCCTCAAATTGTGATACAAGGCCCGGAAGTGGCACCTTCTACAGGTTTTGTCCCTCCCAAAGAGTGATTAGCCCCAGGCCATAACTTGCATTGACGTTAAATCAATTACGTAGCCAAATTGTCCTATGCAAAAAATCTTGTGGAATAGGAATATAAATCTTTGAAGGGTAAATAACCTGTGAATGCGTCTCTAGACTACAAAAACTGTTCTCTCTTGCTCTCCTGACTAAATTATCCGTCTACTTCCTCGGCCTGACTAAGGCAACATATACTGCAGTCAGACATGGCTTAGCCAGAGTTTAGTGATATATTTGCTACTGCAAATCTAATTAGATGACACGAAGAAGACTTATACTGTATCAAATACAAATTTCATATA
The DNA here is from genome assembly GCA_018247715.1 of Heliconius burneyi. NCBI lineage: Eukaryota > Metazoa > Arthropoda > Insecta > Lepidoptera > Nymphalidae > Heliconius > Heliconius burneyi. Next base: position 6,922 of record DWGR01003123.1, on the reverse strand, counting down.
AAAATTGCATTAAATATATAACAGTTATTACATACAAAAAAAACAAACAATTACAAAAAAATATATAAAAAATTACACTGATTTCGAAGTATTCTTAGAAATATAGCGCGTGACCTACATAGTCCCTCGCGTCGCGTTACGTACAGATTATGGTAGCAACTCGGCATTACACGTTTAAACGGCTTCCTATATATGAATGGAAGTTGAACTAGTGAACTATAATAAGTGCAAAAATTGTACTAAAATGTAGAGTTAATTTTTAGTAGAATTTGAGATATTTCCTTATTTCTTGTTACACTGTATCTTACATAAAGTAGGGTAAGCAAAGGGCTCCTAGTGATAAGATATTCAACGCCGGGTTTCGTCTTGTTACCAGAGCGTTAAAACGAAAGTAATTTATTCTCCCGATTAGAAATCGAACCCACGATCATCACGTGTGTTGTGATAGTTGTTTTATTTCATATTAACCCTATACGACTGACGTTAATTATTTTTTTCTATTATAATGACTTGCTAGTCCATAAGACACAACAGCAAATATTTTATACAATTAACTTATTCAGCTATTTTATTTATTAGATCTCCAATATTTTTTAAAAAAATATTTTTTTTAGTTTAAGAAAACAGTATGTGTACTTTACATAAATCACTCAACGAATTTCTTTGTTAAATAGATGACACAGAAAAAAAAACAAAAATGACCTTACTTTTATTTAACATAAATGACTCACACTGATAGCTAAAGTCTTAGCCAATTCTATAAAAACATCTTCTTTGTAACAATATCCCAGCATACAACTCTATATTGACATAACATTTTTAATTATGTCCCTATTAAAATAAAACAAATACTTAATGTTAAATGAAACGTACCAAATCCAATAGTGAAAACTAGGTAAATAGGTTTCTGAGATAAGCGTGAACAAACGCACAGACAAACAGATAAAATATTTTACAAATCTTTGTTTTGACTTCTCTTAACGGCCCCAATCACATATTTTTTGTTTATGTATTCCATTGAAGGTCGGTACACATAAATTAAGATTTTATTATAAGTATAGATTAGACATTTGTAAAATTGACTATTACGATGATGTATAACCTAATTACGGTTTTTCACGGTTTTCAAATAAAGAAGGTTCTCAATGCGCCGGAATCTTTTTTATTCATACAACATCCATTCATAGATATATTAAAACTTTCAATTACCTACCTCATATTGCTGCACTTGTATCACTATGCCAAGTTCGTAGCAAATCGTTGTATATTCACACCGTGTTCTCAATTGCCTTCTATATTTGATCTTCTATATTTTGAAGAGAGTATTTCGTAATTCATAAATTAAAGTTCAATAAGTTAAACTATTATTACTCAACACTATCGTGGCATAATATTGATGTTAGGCGGTCTAAGCAGAATAGTACTGGGTTCAAAAGCCACTAGAGAAATTTAGGATGATTTTTTTTCTAAGTTTCAAATGAAGCTTTAGAAAAGATAAAACATATTTAATTCAGAGTATCCTCTCTTGCCTAAATTAGTTTATTAAATGTAAAGTCAATGTGCAGATAGACTACAAACACATATTATATTTATGTATTTTTTTTTTCGAACTTGAGGTTAATGCTGTTAGCCCTACTAGCTTTTACAGCGACGCCGGTTGGGTAGGGAAGAGGGTACTCTGTCCCTGAGATTTATTTATGTATTATACAAGGATAGTCTAGTCTTTTGACAGTACTACGTAATAGGAAGATTTTGGTATTTTTGTGAGGCTATATGTGGAAAAACCTTCAATTCAATTGAATCAACAATCAGTAAAACACTGACCCACTGTGACACAGGGGCAAAAATTAAATTAGCTTCACGCTTAATCCCTCACGCAGCAGGATAGGTACAGAGAACCTTGTGTTAAGACACTCCGTTCTCCACTTTCTGCCGATTTCTGAAGACATTGCGTGTTGAGCGGCAGAACTCAACGTCACGTTTTGCCTCGATACCAGAGTGAAGAAATGGAAATATAATTTGAAATAAATATTTCCTCTCCTCGAGTGGGGATGGAACCCAAAACCAGTCGATCTTACAGTTACGTTTTATATATTATTTAAATAATTATAAGGCTAATTAGAAATAATGTCACATTGTTTTTTTTTACAAAAATAATAATAACATAAAGAAAGAGAAGTTAAAAACGTAAGCATTACTCGTATATCCAACAATGTTTGTTAATTCCCCAGATACGCTAATATGGACAAGTTATAGTCGTTAAAATGATATATCACAGCGCATTACGGGAGTGGACCACATGTGAGTATGGATTGTCTATATTTTTCTTTTAGTATGAACTAACATTATTTTTACATATATTAATACTTTTTTACTGTATAACTCTAATTCAGGTAAATTAGAAAAAAATATAGGATATTACTATCATATGTAACTATAACAACATTAAAATTTCAAAGAGAAAATTAAAATAGTTGAGGCCGTCGTGGGGCAGTGATATAGAGACCTGACTCTAAGCGTCACCATTGAGGGTTTGAATCCTACTTTGAAGAATATTTATAGTCTAAAATATTTTAATGTTTCCGCTCTAGTAAGCAAATTAAGTGCGGTATTGAGTTATCTCACTCAACTCGCAATATCTCAAAAATGGGCGAAAAGTAGAAAACGTAGTGTCTTGAAACTAGTCTTAAAACTCTGTCTCTATGTGGGAAAAGTGTAGAGCTTTAATTATAAGAGAATAAGTATATTTAATTATGATATACCAATGAGTACATTGCAATTTATAATCTTTGCCGTAGTAATCCATTTTAAGTACCTAATTAAAAACTAAATTTTGTTATAGAATAGATGTTTATTTTGTTTTTATGTTAGCTCTCCTTTTTTTAATTTAACGCACATAGCAGGGTATAGAGGAAACCTACCAACTTAGAATTTTTTTTAATGGAAAAAGACATGGCAAGCGAGCGTACGGGTCACCTGATAGTATGAGGAGCTGGTGCGTTGACAGCTTTTGAGGTGACTGGGCGCTGGAGCCCGGCATTACCTAATGCAAAACACAGTGGCATAAAGCCACTACTTCACGCTGGTTTTAAATGCCGGGGATGGTAATGATCCGGTAGAGTCTGCCCATTGGTGTTGCCATTTCTGACGACGTGACTCTCCCACTCGTACTTTGGTCGCCTCTTACGACACCACCAGTACCAGAATGATCCTATTCTAAGCCAGGAACAAACGGCGAAAACTTAACTTAGCATTAAAACACTCCGTTCTCCGACAAGACATTTCCGTTTCCTGTTTTTCGTCGAATTCTTGTGGCATTGTGTTTTACGTGACGGAACTTAACGTTACGCCTGCCTAGCTACCAGAGTCAAGAAATAAAAAAAAGAAAAATTTCATTTCATTGAAATAGAATCGAACCCACAACCATCGCGTTTACAGTTGCACGCTTCTACCCTGCGCCACGACGGCTTCATACATATATTGTAATAATATTCTCCAATGTGCTATTCCAGATTCGAGCCATGTTCAATTTAGTAACACACGAGGGTACTTATACAAATCGACTTTTAAAGCATAAAAAGTGAAATATTTTATCTTTTATGAAGCGATTGTTAACCTATGTATACTGACATAGATATTATAGATATGTACAACAATTGGATTTTTTTACTTCACGCTGTAACCCGCAGATAGCAGAATAGATAAAGGGAACCTGGAAAACTAGTGTTACGATTCTCCGCTTTCATTAAGACACTTCCGTCTCCCACTTTTCGCCGAATCCAGGAGAAATTGTGCTAAAAATATAAAATATTTTATTTAATTAAGTAGGAATCGAACCCACAACCCGTCACGTTTACAGCCTCACGGCCTCATATTCATACTGGCGAAATATGATTGCATTCGAATTAAATTTCACCACTAATTAAAGTAAGTATATGCATTATGAAAATTAATTAATGCAAGTGTAATTAAATTACCAACGATTACCACGATCAGCTCTAGATCATTGGAATAAATACATTTTATTAAGCTACAACCTTTATATTGACAATTAATAGCTTTTTGTATATGAAATTGACGTGCCTTTTTAACCGACTTCTGTAAGGAGGAAAAGGAGGTTATCAATTCGACTGTATTTTTTTTATGTTTGTTACCTCAGAACTTTTGACTGGGTCGACCGATTTGGATGATTTTTTTTTATTTGAAAGGTAGTGCTTCCCATGTGGTACCATTTTTTTATTTTTTTTTCCTGACAATGGTATCTATGAGAAAATCACATAAGTCTTATATTGGCATTCGGTATGTGCGCGACAAATTGGCTAATAACTCAATATTTCGGTAACCGATTTTAATGATTCTTATTTTATTTAAAAGGATACACTTTAAGGATAGTCTGGTGAAAGTTTGGTAAGGTTCCGATTGTGGGATCTGGTAAAAATTGATAGTTTGTTTTTTTATGGTAAAATTTTTACTATACTGTAATATTGTTACAACTTCAATCGATTTCGAAAATTTTTTATTTGAAAGGATACACTTTAAGGATAGTATGGTGAAAGTTTGGTAAGGTTCCTATAATGGAATCCGGCCGAAATTGATAAAGTTATAAGAATATTATTATTATCTATGTTCTTCTCAATATACCACAATGTTAGTTTGCATGTTGTGTTTGCACCTAATTTAGGGAAATTTTACATAGGACAACCACTCGTTGACTACCACTGCCACCACCGCCACTCATTTAAGAAGCATCCTTTTATGGTCTTCTCATCAATTAAAATCGTAAAATAAAATAATTTTTAGCAAAAAGAAAAACCGACTTCTAACTACGAACTAAAAAGTAACAAAATATTTTACAAAGATTTTATAATTTTGAAGTCGGTGTCAAGCTTTGGCTACAACGACCTGACTACATATCTTACTACATATTACTAAGCTACAATTACAACTACCTAACTACAAAATCAAATTACTAAGCCAGTTTGTCTTACTTGGCAACGACTTCAAAATTATACAATCTTTGTAAAGTTATTTTGTTACTTTTTAGTTCGTAGTTAGAAGTCGATTTTTCTTTTTGTTAAAAATTAATTTATTGAACATATTTTTCTAACTATGTGATAAGTATGCGAGGTTAAAGAGATGAAAGATTGAACTGTGGAATACAAATTCATTCCAGGCATTCTTGGGACCCGTGACGTAGACATGAGACAGCATGGCCAGGTTCCGCACTGGTCAGAAAAAATGCTTGCTTAGTTGCATGTGAGGTGTTGGAGTCAGAAGGGAGACAATTCAGCAGGCAATGCCGTGATTATTGCCAGGTATTAATTTGAAATAACGTGGTCGATAATACTTAAGTAAAACTGGACTAAGCCGGTTTTTTTAAATATAAAGAAAACCAAAAGTACTAACTTTTATAATTTTTTTTAATTGAAAAACATTAGAATATATTTTTAATTACACATTTTAGCTTATTCTAGTAAAAATTACTTTCATATTATCTTAAAAACGAGCCTTCATAAAAACACAATGCACACAAAAAAATTCACAAAAATACCACACTAAGCAGAATTTTTCCATTCCATTGAGAATACCACAATCTTGCTACGAAAATGCAAACTTTAATTTCTTATACGATATAAGTAAAATGAATGTCACCATTCTCGCCCACTGTATTACACATTAAAAATTGAAACAAAAGTACTGTGCATTCTGCACAATACTCATATTTTTCACTCTGTGCATGACATATTATTTAAGAAGGTTTTTTTTTAAGTAAAATATTTGAATATTAAAATCTAAATATTACTTGGTATGAAAAATTTTAAAGTCCGGCTTATTTGAGAGTTTCTTTTTCTTTTTTATTTATTACATAGAAGACAACAACCTATAGAATTTCTAATTAATAATAACAAATTCTTTAAAAATATAATTGTTTTATTAATATACATATACATGTACTTACATAAAATCTTATGAATAATCCATTATATATACATTTACATATTAATTTATTTTATTTTTTTACGATAAGATGATAAAAACGACGAAAATTTAAAGAAAAGGGTAAAATAATAATTTATTTCTAGATTCACAGTGAAATGTCGTGGCGCAGCGGCATAGTTTCTGACTGTGAACTTGACGGTTGTAAGTTCTCGTCCAAGTGATTTCCACTTGGAGGAATTATTTGCAATTCCTCGTTCTCGTAACGTTGAGCTACTACCACTAATCATGCAGTGTCTCCCTCTGCCTACCCTGCTATTTGTGGGATACTATAAAAAACAATAAGAAGTAGATATACAAGACAATTATTGTTAATTATTTATTATTTCTACAAATGGTGTTTTTTAACATATAGAATATTCATAGAGAAAGCTCTATTATGTAACACATCATATATGAAACGAGTGATTCAGTTCGCATTATAATATGCAAAACCAATTTAAATGTATATCATAACTGTTAATAAAACTATTTGGCTATTCCGGTTTCCGCTTTATAGGTATGTAAGTTGTAGAACTAAATTTAGTATTTGAATAATACCTTTGAAGCTTGTAATATGTGTGAATAGATATAATAGAAGATATAAAGTAAGAGGACTTTTCAAATTTGGCGGGCAACGTACTTTCGATTATCGATTTTTTTGTACACATGTTGGTACACTCTTCCCGAACATCTGTACCAAGTTTCAAGTGCATAGTATTTTTTGTTTGGTTGGGAGAGGCGTAAAGGTTATAAGTGTTTTGCGTGCTCGGCGATTTCTTGCTATCGAAAAATATGGATCAAAGGATTTGCATCAAATTTTATTTTGTTATGTTGGTACACTCTTCCCGAACATCTGTACCAAGTTTCAAGTGTATAGCATTTTTTGTTTGGTTGGGAGAGGCGTAAAGGTTATAAGTGTTTTGCGTGCTCGGCGATTTCTTGC
>DWGR01003122.1:0-12603 GCA_018247715.1 Heliconius burneyi | reverse complement strand
ACTTCTCGGAGACAGCTATGTATATTGGACGCGATTCATATACGATTCGACTCCAAGTTTAGACGTCTCGTGCGGCTGCTTCAAAATGAAAAAAATCCCTTATTCAACAACGACTAAATATTGGCTTGTTCCCAGGACAGCATTCTAAGAACTCGCGTGTCTATAAATTAAGCTTAAATATATTGATCCACTAGAAATAAGTCAATCATACTTTTCACAGTGAGAATGTAGAAGAACGTTCCAATGTATCGGTGATGAAGGAATAGCAAAAAAGATTTTTGAATGAAAAGGGAGCGGTAACAAAGATAGAAGGCGACCTCGGTCAATTGAGTTTGTCCTCTACCTTTGAAAACACAGCAAGCATCAAAGATACTGGAGGAAGGTCTTGTAAAAAGCAAAAGATGCTTCGGATGGCATATATGATGAAATTAATGACAGTGGCTGTGATGAGAGGTATGTAGAGACCATAGCGATTGATCCTCTGTTCTCTCTGACTTTGCCACTAGTAATACAGTGTGAAGTTAAGTAAGAAAGTATTTAATTTCAATTCTTTACATATATATATTGTTATACATTGTTGGTACCACAGCATAATTTTCCGTCATTATTCTACACTAAGTGTCATTGTCCGTATAACACACTTTTCGTGGATTTGTTTTTTTAAATAAATAGGTTAATTAGTATTTATTGCCCGGCTGTTGCCATGGTCTGCCTTCCTACTCCACTTTGCACGGTCTTTAGCGTCCTCGGTGGTTAGACCACCAGCTCTTTATTGGGCGTCCGAGAGGTCTCACTCCTGGGACAGATATAGCAAGGCACTTGCATCCGACGTTGTTCTCAGGCCGCCGCGTAACGTAGCCAACTTTTGGCTCATCTGATATCTAAAGGTAACTAATTCCATAAACGGGCAGCTTTAATGGTAAAAGAATTAGAGAAAAAGGAAGAAGAGTGCAACGCAATTTCTAGCAATAGATTATTGTCGGAGCGTAGGTAACGTAAGTGGGTGTCGTGAAGTTACAAGAATTGTTTCTTCAAATAAGGAGGAGTGGAAAGATTGAACAGCACAGCATATGGAAGATGAAGTAACATATGTCAATATACCAGCGAAGGCGGTTAAGGAGCCACTTAAGCTTGTTTCGAGTTTCGAAAATATGATCATATTAAATTAAATATATGAAATGTGATCGTATTTACGCACACCAAATATGAACCTAATGCAAAGATTTTGAAGCCGCTCAAGTTTATTTAATTGCTCTTCTTTAATGTCAAGATAACATGCATCTGCATAATCAATAATTGGAAATAGGAACGAGTTGGCCAGCGCAATTTGGGACGGTATTCTTAGGAAATTGTGTAGCCCTTGTAGACACGCAGAAGCAGCGTATAGCTTTCTACTTACCTCTCCTACTTCTGGTTTCCAAGACAGATGCTGGTCTAAATTACTAGAGGTGCCATCTATGATTTATCAATTTCTTGCAATAACCTAGAACCGATCAAAATAGATTGACTTTTTAAAGGATTTATCGTCAGTCCAAAACATTTACTCCAAATTGATATTTGATTTATGTAAATCATTATTTATTCTGTCGATAGTTCCAGGTAGCTCAGTGAGAGTACCTTGTGCGTAAATTTGTAAATCGTCGTATAGGTAGACAGAAGAGATTTTAGGATATATAGAATTTATAAAAATTGAAAATAGAAGAGCATACAACAAGCCACCTTGAGGGACGCCAGCACTGCTTGAGGACCACCATGTTGCCATTCAGAATAGGAATCTTCTACTCGAATGCGCTGTCGCCGTTCGCACAAGTAAGGACGAAACGAATAAACCGCCTCAGGAGATATGTTAAGAGAACGCAGTACAGCAAGTAGTATGTCAAATTCATGAGTGTTAAAAGCGTTACTAAAGTCTAATAAAGTCAACACCGTAAACTTTCGAAAATCCTTACCCTGTCTGATATCATCGGTGATCTTGACTCAAGCAGTAGTCGTACTATGACCATGGCGAAAGCCGGATTGTAAAGGATTTAAGAGATTATGCTTTGAAAGAAATGTACTTAGTTGATTGTGTACAAGACATTCCCGCACTTTTGATAACAGAGGAAGAATGGAAATAGGACGATACTCGGAATAGGAAGACGGTTTAGGTTTCTTGGGTTATACGAGTTGGTTCAGAGAATAAGAATTAAATGATTTAAATAAGTTCAGGAGACGAAGGCTTAATGTTGTCACCTGCAGTATATCTACATTAAAGTTTCCGCATACTATTAAAGATTTACTATTTAAACTCAAATTATTAAGAACATCCTCCATTTTCTCTTCAAATACTTCAAACCTACCTAAGAGGGGTCGATATACGCATACATATTTAAAGCATTCAATCGCTTTAAAATATGCGGGTAGATTATTTATTAAATAAATATTTTAATTTATCGTCACCGTTTTGTGATTTTTTTATTGTTAATTTGCTATTACTGCGTTCTGCAATTCAGAAACATCAGGTTAGGGTTGAGGGGATTCAACATCAGGGTTCACACCTCAAACATATATTAAAAAATGTTATAGCTCTTATAGAAAACAAATTAACTAACACAGCCCTTCACATTCTTAGTTTGGGACAAAAATCATTGCGCATTGCCGTATAAAGAAACATTGAACTATCGCAATCGTTATAACATTTAGGTTTGAATCTATGTATACTGTACTTCGTGAAGGCTTGATATCTGGAGGTCCAATCTAGAAATAAAAGAATAAAATAATAAATCAGCTTAACGGTGTATCCCGCACTAGCAGGGTAGGCAGTAGGAATCTACTGTAAAGACACTACGTTTCCGACGGAACTTTCGCCTTGCCAGAGCGAAGAAATGAAAATATGAATAAATAATCCCACGGCTGGGGATCGAACCCATAACCGTCGACTTAGTCATACTCTTGTGTTCCTGAATATTCTTATCAGTAACAAAAATACAATAATACTAGCGACCGACCCGCGGTTTCCCTGCTTATATTTATCGTTATATTGAAGACAAATGATACATAAAATCTTAACATAAATCATAACTTGTTTGTTGTTCTAACATATGTAAGTTAGACGCTTTATGTCTATTGTTTCATCTTTATCGTTCACTACTTTTTGTGTGAAAGAAGTACAAACATTTATTATTTACAAGATTAGTGGAATTTGAAGTGTAGATATTTAAAAAAATCTTATTACTCTTAGGGCATCCAATTGGAACAATAAATATAATGTTAAAAAGATAATCGTCGTTACGAAAAGCAGTCACCGCATCAACACAACACATAAAATGCACGAACATCCTGAAATTAATAAATACTAATAATTCTTATTCTTTTCAGCTTCACGCTGTATCCTAGTGATTAAACGTCCCGTCCCCCACTTTCCGCCGAAGACTCTGGAGGCATTGCGTGTATTTCATTTCGTCGAGTGGGAATCAAACCCACAACCTTGAGCGTTTTCTGACATACGCTTGTGCCTCTGCCCCAAGACTGGCCTCTGACTCAAGCTTACTAATAAATTATAATAACAAGAATTACTGAAATAAAATTTAAACTTGAATATATTGAAATGAAATTGATTTTTATAAATAGATATTATATTTATCAAACTTTATGATGTGTCCAGTATGCAGACATCTGATGATAATGATTTTAATCATACTATAGTCCGACAAGAAGTTTAAGAATTATCCTATAGGCACGTGGCACGCGCGGACACTTACGCCGCTTACCCCGCACCGCGTTCCCTGGAGCCCCATCCAAACACTAAAGTACAGTAGAATGCGACGCCAAGTGTCCCATACCCCCTGATTAGCGTACGCAGGACATTCTCCCGCGATCGCCAACCCTTCACGAGCGTCCATCAAAGCTTCTACTTTTCTCTTCAGGGGCGAGCTACTCGCGCTCCTCCCCGCCCCGTGACGCTGTCAAGACCAGTCCAGGTCAACAGCAAGAAGTCCATTCGAAAAAATAAGACGCCCAGTGTCATTTACTGCGCCAGTTTGTATATATGAAACAAAAAGACGCCGAACTTCGCATACATAACATTATGCACACGACTGCAAATGCGCGAGATTGACGCGTGCCAATGTCCACATACTTCATAAAGTATTTGTCGAGCCATACCAAATATACGAGTAAATTAAAGTCATGCAATATATTTATGTTTTAACACTAAGACAATATATATATATATATATATATAATCATAGACAGAATGTTTGATTCTCTGTTTTCTACAAAGAATACGTTATAAGTTCAAAAATGGCAGAGATGATTAATTTTTATACTATCTGAAACATATTTCGTATCCAAACCTCCCAGGCACTAGGATCTAAGCCTCTTATATTGGGATAATAGTGACCGGCCATAAAGCCTATATATATATATATATATATATATATATATATATATATATATATATACACACATAATAAATACATTAATCTACCGATAACGTGTTTTCCAAATATTTTTTCTGTATGTTCATAGTTTATTATTGCTTCTTTATCATACTTATCACCGTCTACCGCTCTTCTAAATCTTCTTCCATTTAGTCCTACTTCGAAATCGAAAAATATGGACATGTTTAATGTATTTTAAGAATCTATTGGCAAATATATTATTTAAATTATTATGTAAATCAGTATGGCTGTGAACTTAAAATATTATGTTAGTAACATTAATGATTGTATTATAGTAATATTAATGATATAATATACAATTGCTTATTTACTGTTTCGTGCCATTATGGTGCAATGAAGACTTCTCTGACTTCCCGATAAATATAAATAGGATGCTCATAGATTTAAATCTCACTGAGAGAAAGATTAGGATTACATAAGACTCTAACATAAGCTATTCATAGGTCAAGAGAGCAATAAACTTCGCCACTCCACACAAAATAGCCATACCCAAACTTATATAATTCCCGCATATTAATCAAGAAATTAAAGAGTTTATTATATTAAGTAAAATAATTTATTATTATAAGTAACTCTGTCTGTAAAACGTGCAAACGTAAATTTAGCTTAATGTGTTTAAGTTAAAATTATGTTTGTTTTTTTAAAGATACAAGAAAAAAAAAGGAGAAATGGTGTAAAGGCGGCCTTATCAGCCACACACAGGTGATCTTTTCCAAGCAAACCGACAACAAATACACGTGCTCATCAAATATTTATGTATAAAATTATTTAAACTATTAAAAACGACTATTAAAAATCAGTTAATATTTGGACTTTAAAAGTTCAAACTAATACGTAACAACTCATATACTAATCCTTCAATTACATACAATTTATATAAAAGATAGTAAACTTTTCACTCTCACCAACTATGGTTGAGATTTAGACCTGGTAATGTTGTTAGGTGTTGTTTTGACCGGCAGATTGGTCATTGTATTTTGTTTCTGCAGCTTGTATTTTATCTCATTAGCTGATAAGGGGGCACGTAGTGTTGCGAAACCATCTTTATTCAATTTTATAACAGATATTGTTAGTCTTGTGGGTACATTATTTGAATGCTGTATATTCTCTTTGTCTATTTTTGGTGTGAGGGGTGTGGCGTTGGTTCTCCAATTTCTTTTGAGGTGTTTTCTTCTTCCGTTGTATGTACGATTGTGGGAATGTTTTGTTCTTGTGGTCTCGTTTCCATTGAGCTGCAACATGCTTGATCCTGTAATTTATTTGTATATATATATTAGGATTACTACATACAATAGAAACATGATTTAATTGCCTCTTGGTCTGAAGTGTGTATTTCACTGATGTAACTTGTAACTGATTACAAATGCTCATATAATAAAAAATCAGCTTCACGCTATATCCCGCACACAGCAATGTAGACAGAGGGAACCTAATGTTAAAACACCCCGTTTCCCACTTTCTGCAGAATAGCAGTTGGCATGGCATTGCGTGTTGAGTGGCAGAAATCAACGCCGCGCCTTGCCTCGACACCAGAGCGAAGAAATGGAAATGTAAATATATATTTCACTTCCTCGAGTGGAGATCGAACCCACAACCATCGCGCCATTCACACCCTTTGTGGCGCTGCGCCATGACGATCTCAATAATAAAAAATAGATCAAAATATTTGAAACCATCTGCATCTTAGATGCAGTACAATAGACAAGTCGTGGCCTTATTTTCCCGATTAGAAAACAAGTCCAAAAAAGCTAACTTCATAACGGCCACGATTCGTCAATTGTACTATAGAACCATGTTTACAGACCAGTCTACCTCACCTTTAAATCAGTACTAGTGGTCAACAGCGTGGACTCCACGAGGTCCGGGTCGCGCGTCTCCTGCGAGGCGGTGCTGTGGATCGCGCCGATGGAAAGACGTCCACTGCGGCGGCGACCGGACGACTGAATATTACAAAATTAATTCATATTTTAGCTTCGGCTATATATTTTAACAAAGAATATAAATAATATATTATAGCATATTTTAGCTTCACGCTGTATCCCGCATAAAACAAGGGAGGCAAAAAGAATCGACAGAGTGACAGAACTCAACGGCGCGCTTGACTTGTTACACGACTACATTATATTACAAAATAATTCATAATTTAGCTTGATACACCATCCCGCATACAGGAAGGAAGGCGAAGGAAGCTCATTTTAAGCGATGGAAAGTAAGGAGTGACGGAACTCGACGGTGCGCTTGTTTTCATACTAGAGTGAAGAAATTAAAATAATTCTCTCTAACGAGAGGGAGTAAAACCCACAGCCGTCGCGTTTACAAGTTGTACCGCTGCGCCAAGATGGCCTCAACAATGATAAATATTATATATAGTATTGTTTTTTACAGTCGTTTGGCGGCTTCTATTTTTTGCAGGGTTATATTTAGCAGGATTATTGGTATTGTGCTTTTTGTTTTTTAATTAATAGCTGTAAACCTTTTTGGATTAGGCTCTAAGCTCCGTAAAAGGTATTTAAATTAGAACTACTTCTAATATAAAATTTATATTGGTACGTTTTTTTTTTTCAGTAAATATGAAAATATAAAAAAGTTATGCAGATAATATCATTACTTATATAAAAAGGAGAAATTTCTAATTATGGAAATTAATAACCCATCCCAAACATAACAAAAGAAAATACATATACATACATACATACATTCGTAACTCAATGCTCTAGAAAATGTAAAAAAAAACATTGTAGAGCAAAAGTGTATTCGAAAATCAGTACAGTCGTAACAGTTATAAATAATAATAAAAAAAACCACATAAATATATTAAATCAACACTTACAGTCCGCTTATATTGTAATATGCTTGCATTTACTTTAGGCACCTTCTTCGCCACCGTGCCATTGTCCAGCTTAGGTATTTTATATATTTTTCTTTTCACCACGGCTTCAAATACATGCCTGTACAGATAGAACAAAACAAATTTTTATAAAATAAAAAGTAATTGTACTTTTTTTACTTCCTTTCTATCTGTACCCCGCATATAGCAAGGTACGCTTTCACCAATTGTTTGTAAACTTTCATCAATTTCTTTGTTTTAACTCAACATCTAAAGTTTGTTTCATAAAAATCGGTTCATTAAAAAAAGTTATCGGCATTTGAATGAACTCAAGGCATGAGTTTGCCTGCAAATATAAAGCGATCCATATCTATGTTACTTATAATAAATCTGTATTTGTTTGTAATACATCTGTATTTATAACTGACTGAGGTTCTCAATTAACTATTTCCGATTCGATATTCGATTTATTTATTCGATTAATTATTTTGGATTCGATTTCGATATTGGATTGTTCGATTCGATTTGGGTATTTTTTGTAATATGCAATCATTACAGTTATTTAACAAAGAATATTATAAATCCTTACCCAAATCAACAATTTAACATTTAAAGCAGTTTCTGAACGAGTAAATTAAATTAGTCATTGATAGCGACACATTTGACTGTCCGTAAATTCTGTTTATAAATGAATGATCATGTAACATATGTTAGTTTCAGCGGGCGAAGCCGATGGCAGGCCCCTGGTGATAAATATTATAATGAGACTTCTATCACAAAGATGGCATTAAGATATCAGCTTTAATACATCGATTTTTTATGTCAGTTTTAAAGAATATTCACTAGTAATCAAATATGAAAAGTGAAAAGGGAAGTGTTGAAGTAATCAAATAAAACAAACAAACACAAAACAAGTAAAAGTATACAAATACTTGGGGGTTTTAGAAATAACAGTTGAATTTAAAAAAAAAGTAATATTTTCGCTTAATATAAAGAAATACCAAATAAACTCAGCAAATCACTTATTGAAAATTATTTTTTTTAACAATATAACTAATATAAAATAAAACTACTAAGAACTGGCAAATGGAACACGTCAAAAAAACTCCTTAATAAAGGAGTGTCTCAGCACTCGGTCCCCATTCTGCAAACTCGACATGCGGAATAAAAAGTAAAGGTAAAAAAAAGAAACTGTTTTATCGACAAAATAATCTAGAGACCCTAATAAAATAACTAATCTATTAACAAAAAAACATTCTAGTCTCCTAAGATTCCAATCGTTGTACATTATCAATATATCAAAAACAACAATATTACATATCAATTACACAAAAGCAACTACTCACTTGTTATAATTATATGTATTAACAAAAGCAATAAATTAAAAAAACAAAATGGTGTGTTACACTTTCATAAACAATACTTCTCAATCCCTCTACTTATGCAACATATTCGTAATTACTTTTACTGTGAAACTTGCCTGGTTATGTAACGTTCGCACTTCATTAGGTTACAAGCGAGCACTGAAATGTGGGGTATGACATATATTGTTTAATATAGACTGTAGGTTCGATTTTAGAGTGAAGACTTTCATACTAGATTTTAAATCAAATAACTCCGTTACTTAACACGCAATGACGCCGGAAATCGACGGAAAGTAGGAGTAATCTTAACGCTACTGCAGTTGCTCCCTCTACCTACCCTGCTACAGGGGTATCCCAACATTGCGTGAAACAGATATATACACATATATATATGGAATACGCATAAACATAAATTAGCATATATACATACAAACACACATATGTATATACACATGTCAAATATCATTACATACATTAAGAATAAGTAAATTAATAGAATTATAATTGATCGTTATTAAACTCGTCCCCAGGTACAGGAGATAGCATCGAAACGGTTATTATGATGTAATTGTCTTTAAATTTTGTGTCTCTGAGGTCTTCCTTAAGCCGAGGAAAGAGCCAGAAGTCGCTGGGGGCTAGGTCCGGCGAATACTGTGGGTGTTCAAGCAGTTCGAATCCAGTTTCTTGAATTGCAGCCAACGCAACTGCGGCTTTCTGAGCTGGAGCGTTGTCTTGGTGAAACAGCACTCCAGCTCACCGTTTGCCGAATGATAGGAGAGATATATCTCTATGCTAGCCTGAAGAGCTGCACGGACAGAGACTGCTATACTGGACAGAGTGTGGCTTCTATAGAGTAGGTTGCAACGAAATCCTGCCACCTTAAGGAAACTTATGTGTGGAAACTTAGGGACGCTGCTGCGCAAAATAATCGAGTCTTTGGTCTCTCGCGCCGAAAGCGATGAGATGAGACTGTGTGAGCAAAATCTCAAAATTATGAAATTGAAAAACTGGAACGGGTGGAGCCCCTTCGGTCCCATCGTAAGGATGTAGAGAGTAGAGGGCGCCCTTCTCTGACAGCAGATGCAAGACGAACTCGTCAAAAGCATATTGTGCGTGTGGCGCCGCCCATACCAGAATCCAAATCTCAGTATGTGTCGGTATAATAGCAAGTACGGGAAGAAGTCCTCTACTAGCAACTATTTTTTTATCGACTTCTGTAAGATAAGGAGGTTATCAATTCGACTGTATTTTTTTTATGTTTGTTACCTCAGAACTTTTGACTGGGTGGACCAATTTGGATGATTTTTTTATTTGAAAGGTAGTGCTTTCCATGTGGTCCAACGTAGATATTATACAGCGATTCCATATTATATATAGAAACATATATTAGAAACAACGACCTCCACAGAGACCTTAATATAGAGTTTGTTGATAGAGTTATTACTATTATGTACACTTTATACTGATCTTTTTACATGTAATGAGGTTATAGTTTTTGTACATTTTTCTTTTTGACTTGACTGTATCATGTAGCAGGGTGTAAGCAGAGGGAGAGTAGTAGTGTTGAGTGGCTTAAGTGCTGCACCACGCTTTGCCTCTACTTTAAAGTGAAGGATTTTTCGAGTAAGAATCGATCCCCCAATCTACGGCGTTTTAAGTCACACGCTTGTATTCCTATAACACGACTGGCCTGGGGTTTTTGTATATTGATATGTAAATATTATATCTTTGGCTTAGAATGTAAACTTGCTTTGAGCTTATTGAGCAAATTGTTAAGAGAGAAAATAAATGTCCCTAAAATACGATGAGTATTCTGAAACTTAAATATACACGATTAATCAGAATTCAGCTAGCTCAGGTACCTATTCCTCTCGGCGGCGGGGCCGGCTGCGGAGGGGCCGGCTGCGGCGAGGTCGGCGGCGGAGGGGCCGGCTGCGGAGGGGCCGGCTGCGGCGAGGTCGGCGGCGGAGGGGCCGGCTGCGGAGGGGCCGGCTGCGGCGAGGTCGGCGGCGGAGGGGCCGGCTGCGGAGGGGCCGGCGGAGGAGGGGCCGGCTGCGGCGAGGTCGGCGGCGGAGGGGCCGGCGGCGGCGTGGCCTGCGGCGGCGAGGCCGGCGGCGGTGCGGCCGGCGGCGTTGCGGCCGGCGGCGGTGCGGCCGGCGGCGGTGCGGCCGGCGGCGGTGCGGCCGGCGACGGTGCGGCCGGCGGCGGCGAGGCCGGCGGCGGTGCGGCCGGCGGCGGCGCGGCCGGCGGCGGTGCGGCCGGCGGCGGTGCGGCCGGCGGCGGCGAGGCCGGCGGCGGTGCGGTTGGCGGCGGTGCGGGCGGCGGCGGCGAGGCCGGCGGCGGTGCGGTCGAGTAGTGATGTCGCGAGCGAGCGGAACAGCGGGGTGCTGGTCGAGAAACCACCCGCCGCCTGCTGGCGCGCCGCCAGCTTGTTGTGGCGTTCCTGCTCGACATCAAGGGGCTTAGTTTTTGCGCAGATTTTATTATTTTCTTACACATTAAGCAAAACTTAAAAAATATACATTTTTTCACAGCCACCACAAATTATCTATGCTGTATATTATTTTATATTGAAAATTATTTTAAGATATTCAATTTTTGGGAAAATATGATAAAAAGACCTAATTGAAATTTAGGCTAATAAAATCTTATTAATATACAAAACCGCAACCGCATTTATGAAAATGATGTTTAATCAATCCATATATTATCATTTTTGTATTATTCTTATAAGACAAAAATTAATAAACCAATTTGTTAGTAACAATTAGAATTTTAAAAAAGTAATAAAATACGCATGGCTTTATTTAAAAGTAAAATATTATTATATGTTGCTAACTTACATCTTTTCTTATCTTCCAGTCATCCTGCATCACTTGTAGAATAGGTCTTCCCTCAACAGTGAATGCAGCGCCCGTTTTAGCTTCATACTCACCCACAAGATCACGAATTTGGGCTTCAGTTTTTGGTAACTGTAAATATATAGCAACTTTCATAACTATGAAAATCAGTCAGAAGATAAAACGTGAAGCTAATTTGTTTTTTTTATGTTATCGTACAAATACTTTTCATTTATATTTATTCTGGCTAATATAAAACATGTAATAAAGTCTGAAACTCAACTAACATTGATAGCGATAGCCTTCCGATCCTTCTCCTCCCGCAGTAGCTGCCCGCCGCGGTTTTTGTACCGATCGGGCGCTGACGCGCGCGCCTCTAGCTCGATCATTTTGAGCCATAGGTTCTTGCGTGTTACTATCAGTTGGAATATGTGCCTGTTGAAATCAATAATTTTAATGCAGTTTTTGTTAGTATTATTTTACTATTTTCCCCACACGTACTAGTAGACAGGGGGAACCTCGGATTTAGACACTTCTTTCCCCCCCGTGTTTGAATCGTGAATTTATGAAATTTTCATTTACCTGGTAAAGCAATGCATAAGCGATAGATCTCAATGCCTCAATACTTAATATAGTCAATATAGAGTAGAGAAATACAAATCAAATCAATACACCATTTTTCACCACAACTATTATTTACAACTGGATGCTGTTACATTGCGCCACAAGGACGAAAATAATTATATTTATAAAAAAAAATTATCAATAAAAAAAAAGCTAACTTTGTAAAGTATGTAGAGGTCTGCATACTTAACAAAGTTAGCTTTAAAAATTATATTTTAATTTTGGTGATACTTACTTATTATCATTGTAGTACTTAGATATTCTATCATAATACAACTCATGCAGTGAAAGAGTATCTTCAGTAAAATCGTCTTGATAGTAATGGACAAATTGTTCTCTCTCTTGATTCGAGTACATAACTTTGTTCCACATAAGCTTAATTTTTGTACGCATATTGGCTACAGATACCTGTAAAAAAAATATTGAATAATGTTATTTCTAAATAAAATATCATATTTCTTATACTAATTATACAAAAAAATCTAAAGCCTAGACAAATTATATTT
>DWGR01003121.1:0-12605 GCA_018247715.1 Heliconius burneyi | reverse complement strand
CGAATATTTTAAGGGGTTGATGTAGCCCCTTTTGGTGCTGTAGTTTCAATTATTAAAAATTCGTACCTGATGTCTAAACATATTTTAAAGAACTTATAAAAATTCACTCTCCATTTTTCGATACACTCTACGTCCGATTGACATTATGTGTTGAGTAACGGAATTCAACGCCGCGCTTCGTCTACTATCAAATATACAATAGTCGTGTTTACAGATAATTTTTACTTACAAGTATATTTCTATAAAAAGTAAATATCAAAACGTTTTGATAGCCAGCACCACGCCTTTAGTAGCGCACAGAGTTACAGGGGTACACACCAGGAATTTCTTCGCTCTGGTGTAGAGACATAGCGCGGCGTTGATTTCCGCCACTCGACACGCAGTTTCTTTAGAATTCAGTGGAAAGTGGGGAGCGAAGTGTCTTTACACTAGATTCTTGCCTAACCTGCAACCTGAGGGGTACAACATAAAGCTAAAAAAGTTAAGATAAAAGGTGACGGTACACCTTTTTAACATATCATTAGTTAATATCGCACAATCCTCACATACAAAGGTCGAGGACAATTTCCGAATTTTCCCAAGCTTTTTATAAAAATGTTTTATATTTTCACCCAAAATATGAAAGCCCAAGTACTTTTTACGTTTGTGAATATTTAAACCTTTGAGATTACCATGTTAGAGATGTTCATGAGTGAAAAAATAATGTGACAATAGCTTAAGGTTTCTTGATATTGTATTTTTGTATAGAAATGTATATATAAATTATATAGAAAATTTATAGTCCCTCAATCTTATGTTTATGAAATAAGGGCAACAGTTGTGGGTTCGATTTCCATTAGGGAGAAAAAAACATTTTCGTATTCTTGCTCTAGTAACAAAAAAACGTGCGACGTGGATTACGCCACTGAATTTGAAATATTTAGAAAATCAGGCAGAAAAGAAAGTAGGGAACGGAGTGTTTTATCACTAGGTTCCCGCTTCCCTACTAAATGTTTGTTCAATCTTCCAATGCCAAAAAAATATGCTTATAACAAAACCATCAACGGAATCATACATATAACCAACTAATTAGTGACTACGGCTTATTTCTCGATTTGTTGGAAATATTATTTAAAAAAATGTTACTTTTTATATATTCTTTCTTGTCTTTTATATAAAATCTATGCATTACTTACACAAAGAATCTTTCTATCACTAAAATCAATAATTGATTGAAAATTAGTAAATATTTCGTGGCGCAGCGGCACATGGGTGTGACTATACTGCGACGGTTGTGGGTTCGATCCCCACTTGAGGAAATGAAATATTTATTTACGTTTATATTTCGATTTCTTCGCTCTGGTGTCGAGGCAAAGCGCGGCGTTGAGTTCTGCCACTCAACACGGAATGCCTCTAGAATTCAGCAGATAGTGGGGTACATCTCAGCACTAGGTTCCCTCTGCCTATCCTACCGTGTACTACACAGCGTGAAGCTATTGTTTTTTGTAAATAAAAATAAATTTTTGGCTGATATTGAGATGATACGTTTAAATATTCTTTAAATATCATTGTTTATCTATCTGTAAAATAATCAAACATAATTTAAAATCAGAAAAGATATATAGATAGATAGATAGATATGTTAAAATATTATAAACAAACCATCTAAAAGCTTCCACCAGAAACGAGAATGCAAATATTTTGCAATATAATACAGACTACAAAAAGGACCATTCATACGATGTTCCATAAAGGATTCTTATGTCATATCCTTAATATTTTTTATTCTCACTCTGGTACATTGTTAGTTGTAAAGGGTAGGTACAGAGGACGTAAGCTGATCGCTGTGTTTGGGGGACAACATATTATTATATCCTTTTGTATTTGCTTGAATCGATTTTGATAATGTTTTGTATTAAATTTTGTATTTATTTATACTAGACAGACTACATGCACAGCAGTATCATAGTAGTGTCATTGTTAACGCGGTTGTTGATTCGATTCCCACTTGGAGAAATTAGTTATTTGGTGTTTTTAGCGGCGTTGACGTCCTCCATTCAATGTAAAAAGAGAGCTGAACTCCCCAGCAGAAGTATCTTAATAGGAACGGAGAGTCTTAATATTAGGTTCCCAGATCCCCTATCCCTTAACTATTATGAAAGGTATATTTTGCAGTATTTTATTCTCTGAAATTGAGATAGAGTTATAAAATTCAAAACATTTTGAGTTATACAGAAAAAATAAATAAAAACAATGGTGTCGCAGTTTATTTTTTCACAAATATTTATCCCATTATTTACTTAGAAATCCAATTCTTGGTCTTTACCGCCCCTTCCTAAACGTGATATCTTCTCATTTTGTTATAACTGTCGTCGTCGATATCTGATTACAGTAAACTAGTTTATGATATAGAATGTTCTTATTCACCCTTCATATTGTTAATGTTGTTCCAATACAAACGAATAACAGAAAAAATCAGCTTCACGCTGTATCCCGCACACAACAGGGTAAGCAGAGGGAACCTAGTGTTAAGACATTTCGTTCCCCACTTTCTGCCGAATTTTGTAGGCATTGCGTGTTGAGTAGCAAAACTCAATGCCGTGCTTTGCCTCAATGCCAGAGCGAAAAAATGAAAATATAAATTTAAATAAATATTTCATCTCCCCGAGTGGGAATCGAACCCACAACCAGTCGGTTTCACAGTCACACCTTGTGTCCCTCCGCCACGTCTGGCCTCAAATCATTTTTTATTTATAACATAAAGCTTGGCATTGAGTTTCAACTCTCATTTTTTTCAAAATTGGGTGGTGTGTCGGGAACGGAGTGTCCTGACTTTACGTTCCCACTGCCCTAGCTACATGCGAAATACAGCATGAACCCAAAAAATTATATATTTCTTTCTATAATCGAGTTTACGCAATTCTCTACATTGTCATTTGTATAAAATTTATAGGCTTCACCATGTTTGTGGTTTGAGGCTTTTGTATGAACAGCTAGCACCGGAAGTCCAAAATTCTTTCAGAATTCGCTTAAATGTATAAATGACAAAAAATAATCCTTGTATCTCTAACAATTGTATGGACACTGTAACGAATGTTGCCTGTAAACCTTTTATGATCCACTTCCGTTATGCTATTTCTTGTTTTTTTTTTGTTTGATAGATTATGTCAATTTTTTTTTTGGTTTTTGGTGTCCTGTCTCTAGGTAGCGTCCCTTTCTTTTGAATTTTTATATATATAGTTGAATGTAACATTGTGAATAGAATGGGTGTTAGACCAAAATTGCGAGATGCCCGGCGGCAACTCCTTCGTTTTATGTAGAACACTTCTTTCGATAAATTTGGTTAGGTAGGTAAAAAAATCTAGTACTAAGGCACTGTTCTGTATAAATCGATGGACCCTAGATAAAATATCGAAATTCAAAAGTGCAAATATTTTCTATTGCTGTAGCTATATTTTTGAAATTTTGGAATATTTTGCTCACCATACTTTACTTAGGGACTATCGAAATATAAATTTTCCCAACATATGAATCGAACCCACACTCATCTTATATAGCAACTGGGCCACAACAGCGTCAATAATAGATAATTGTAATAATCTTAAAACTAAATATACGTCGTCTTACTTCCCATGTTCCAGAATCTTTTTAAGAGGGCCATTACGTATCGAAAGAAAACGTATACGAGATACTTGAAGACCAATATATAGACATCTAAATCATAGTTAAGAAGATTTCAAGTGTTCTGTCAGAATTATGCTTTTTATTTATTAGTTGCCAGCTGGTTTAGCTGTAATAGATTGCTTGGTTCTTAGATATGATCTCGTTATGTATAAAAAACCGGTCAAGTGCGAGTCATATCCGTCCAGTAAGGGTTCCGTACCAAACCTTGATGAAGCTGTGGAAAACTTGACAAAATTAAGTTTACGGGTGTATGCATTCATTTTGTATGAAATGAACTATAAATACAGGTGTACTTTCCGTTGACCTACAATCCTGAAGGGGATACGGAACCATCGGTTGTCGAGTTCGACTCGCACTCGACCGCGTTTTTATTATAGTTGTAGCCATAAATATAGCTAACTAGACAGAGGGTACCTAGTGTTAAAACACCCCATTCCACTCAATTTTCTATATATTTGAGTGGCGAAACTTAACGCCGAGTTTTATCTTTTTACCTAAGCGAGGAAATGACAATAATGGGTTTCGAACCCACACTAAATTATAAACCATTTCATATTAATACTACAGCTGACTACATCCTGTCATCTAATTTTATCAGAAAAAAAAATTGACAGGTGAACATAATAAAACTTCATCTTTGAAAATGTCAAACTTATATCTAAAGAATTCAAAGTTGACAAAAATGATAGATCATGGACAACGTGTCACCTTACATTAGAATTGTATTACAATTTTTTCTTAGTTGCACGCGTCACTAATATTTCGCGGATTAAATAGTAGAGAATAGAGCTAGCTAGAGTACATTCTCAACTCTCCGCGTAATATCAAGACATTCGTTTTTCGTCTTACCAAAACTATTTTATTTCTATGCCCCACATAGTAGAGTAGGTAGGGGAAACACGGGAACCTAGTGTTATGATAACTATTCCCATTAGGACAATTCCGTTCCCCACAGCGAACAAATAAAATTATATTTCATTTTATACGGGTATTCGGCGGAAATCGAACTGACAACCGTAACGTTTCCAGTCGCAAGGCAACCACAGACGTACCTCTACGTACAAGCGTATGATGATAAGCGTACCATTAGAAAGAAAACTGTTTCTAATTTTTTTTCTATTTCTCTACAGAACTGTCTATATACATACATACGTTTCCAAATTTACTCCACACCGTACGTCCACCCAACTAACTCAATAAAGGTTAAATAAAGTCAATCTATGAGAATATGATAGCAAAATTAAATTCTACCGTTATACGAAGATATTGAAACAAAATGTCATCCCGATAAAACAAGGGTCCGGGCTTTTAAGAGCTTCGTGAGCAATTTTCAAGTAATTTTCAATACTAAAAGCTAAGCTTCTAACGTTTTTTTGTCCCGTTATTGTCACGTTCAATACATTTTTGTTATTATTTCGTTGTTAATTGATATTGTTTTATAGCGAATTAAAATTATTTAGGCAGTCACGGCGCAGTGTTACTCGTCAGAGTGTAAAAAAGTATAAAGAAGAATGCAAAGAAAGAGAGCAATATCAGAAAGTTTAATAGAAAGTTGAGAACGGAGAAACTAGGGACCATCACTTACAGACACATGTGTGTCTAATATTATAAAAATACATATATTTTATATATTTGGTTACCATCGATAAACTCAAAAATTACATCAATAGATTTTTGAGGTTTTTTTAAGAACTATGTATATAAATATTAATAACGACTAACTCAAATACATCTATAAATTCAGTATTTGGTTTGACAAATATTTACCCCTACGACCCCTCCCCCCTTTTTTAATATTATCCACAATAGAAAACGAACCCGCTATTACCAATATAGAACTACTATGCAACTGACTCTCCATACATTTTATAAGTCTTATGCATAAAGTACACTCTCTTAAGGAAGTCAAAGGAACTCCTTTTATATACTGAACAGAATGAGAATAAAATACAAACAATGAAAAAGCTATTATTCACAAATTCAATTTGTCGTTTCGATTCACGATCATTAGACCATTTCCGTTTTTCACGTATCCACCCTTTTTCGCATGACTTTCTCCACTTAATGCCAATTTTAGACATGTTTGCCTAATGGTGTAACATAACGCCGCGTGTCGTCTGAACGGAGTGTTAAAATAAAAATAAAGGAGTAAAATAATACTTTTTGTAGCAGTATCCCGTACATAGCAGGGTATTCAGACGGAATCTGGGAACCTAGTGATACGTGATATGATAGAGTTAAGACACTTCCGACCCACACTTACCGATACATTCTCCAAGATTTTGCGGAAAATGAGAAAGCATTGTGTGTTAAGTGAAGGAACTCAACGTCGTGTTTTGCCTCGATAACAGTAAAAATAAAAATATTTAATTTTCCCGAGTGGGAATGGGTACCATTAGTTTTTAGTCACTAACTATATAATGATTATATAGTTAGTGACTAAAAACTAAAAGAAGACTCTGTTTAAGTGACGCATCACTCCGCTCTACACCGTATAACCTATAATAATATCCAACACAGTATAAATTGGGACAAATATCTTAACGGTCATAGCGAGGTAACCCATTAATTAGCTGGGGAATAAATCTGAGAACAAATAGAGCAATTATAATAAATTGTCATTCGGTTTATTTAAAAGCCACGTTAATTGCAGCATAGATAAATAAGAGATTGAGATTTATTATTCAAATTTATGTGTCTTTCTGTATCTAGATTGTAGAAGTGACGGTAATGGGTTCGATTCTCATTGAGGGGAACGTACGTTAGCACGTTATGTGATTAAAATTAGGTAGAAATTTAGAAACTTAGTGTCTTAATATAACCCTCTGCCTTTCATTCAATATGGGGGAAAAACTGAAAAAAAAAGTTGAAACTTAACATATAACTTAATCTCTGCTTATATATTTTATCTTATTTTGTATGTTTCACTTAATTTTAAATAATATTTTTCTTTATATTATGTGCATTTCGGAAGGCGAAACTCAACGCCGAAATATATTAACTATTTTTTGTTACAATGTGGTAATACTAACTATACAATTAGTTATTAGATATTAAATGCCGTAAAATTTAACTTCATTTGCCTATATATAAAAGAAAATATTTTGGAAATAAATGAAAACGAAACTAAAAAAAATGGTAGGTTCACTAGGTTCCCTCTGCCTACCCTGCTGTGTACGAGATACAGCGTGATAACGAATCTATCTTTATCTATATTGAGATTTAATAACTGCTATATCTATATCTAAAAACCAATTTGATTGTAGCCTAGAGCATAATTATACATAGAATGCAAGTTCTAAAATGATTCACAAATAAAATGATGTATGGGAGAAACTCTCCCGATATTGTATTACATTTGTAATTACAGTTTATATTTAACTGTTATGACTTAACTTTGAAATATTTAGTTACGTTTATATTTTTACTTCTTCGCTCTGGTGCTGAGGCAAAGCGCGGCGTTGAGTTCTGCCACTCAACACGCAATGCCTCCAGAATTCGGCAGAAAGTGGGAAACTGTACCTACCCTGCTATGTGCGGGATACAGCGTGAAGCTGATTTATTGTTTTTTTTTATGACTTAACTTGGAGATTAAATTACAAATCCAATTATATAATTCCATGTATATAATATTTTGTTAATATTAAAACTTAAAAATATTTTTCTTATATAAATGTGAACGTAGCGTTTAACAGTATATTTTAAGGTTCTCTCTGCCTACCCTCCTATTGGAGGTACGGTACACCATGAATCTATCTATGAAATAATGATGGAAATTGAACCCACAACTATCGCATTTATAATTATTTTTCAACGTGAACTACTTATATTCTAAAATATATTAAAAAAAATTAAATCAGCTTCACACTGTATCCCGCACATAGCGCATATGGTAGGCAGAGGGAACCTAGTGTCTTAAACTCTCCGTTCTCCACTTTCTGTCGAAATTTGGAGGCATTGCATGTTGAGTGGCAGAACTCAACGCTTTTGAGGCAAAGAAATGAAAATATAAACGTAAATAAATATTCCACTTCCTCGATTGGGGATCGAACCCACAACCATCGCGTTACAGTCACACCCTTGTGCCGCTGCGTCACGACGGCCTCTTTATATGTACATTTCTAAGTAAATACAGAATAGGCGCTAAGCAATATAATGTATATTGTAACAAGACTTACAATTAAGCTCCAGACAATGTATTGCTCGAATCGAGTCGGTGACAACTTAATTTGTTATTAAAGATTTATAAGACGGCTATAGAATAGTAATGTAATGATATCGATAATTCTGATATCGATGATTCGGTAAATGTGATTTTCTTAGGCGACAAAATCGATTTTGTTCATGGAAATTTAAATATCAACTTTTTTAATTTACCATGGACGTCAAGCAGAGTTACTCAGCATTCTTAATAAGCTTCGTGATGTGAAAATTGAAATAATTAAATCCTTCGAGTAAGAACTGAACCCATAACCAACGCAATTACATTCGGATTATGTATCACAAAACCCAAGCCAAAAAAAGCTATACTCGTATAATTAGTATCTACTTCGTTGCTGACTGTTTATCCGTTTGGATGTCTCAAATGGGAACCAAACCTACATTCATCGTATATACAACAAAGTGTATATAAAACCCTAGATATATAACGTTTCTATTCAATACTGAACATAAGTGGAGGGTAAAAGAACAAAAAAAACCAGTTTCACGCTTTATCCCGCACGCGGCAGGGTAGGCAGAGGGAACATAGTGTTTTTGAATCAGTACTGACTAAACTTATACTGGTAGAAGTTAAAGTTTAATCTGAACGGTTAAAGCAATCCACTTGCTTACTGGCTTTCCTCAAGGTGGCGGACCCCTAAAACATAGTGTTAAGACACTCCTTTCCCCAATTTCTGCCGAATTCTGGAGGCATTGTGTTAAGTGGCAGAACTCAACGCCGCGCAACGTACCACTAAATTTCCTTTATCATGCAAAACTATGGGAGATAGTAAAATCGATAGAAGTCTATACGATTCTTGGTATCGAGACGCCATTGAAATATCTTAAACATTAACAAACAGAACAAGCATTTCTAAATTGCGTGTTCAAACATAGATTAGGTCTTTAGCACTTAATTGCGGGTACAAAATATATTTCTTAATATAAAACGCTTATTTTTAATAAAAGGCATTTCAAACCTTATTCCTTTGGAATGAAATCGAGATTCGTGAAAACATATTTATGAAATCTATCTCTTGTATAGTTTATAGCTAATTATCGTAGTTGCTTTCTCATTGAGCTTTTACATAAGTGTCGATTGTAAATATATTTTATAGATATTGATAAGAATTGCGTGCCTAAATGCATTTTCGGTGTTGAGTTCCGCCACTCAACACGCATTGCCTCCATAAGGCGAAAAGTAGGGATAACAGAAGTATATTTATGGGGAGGGAGTGACACACAAGGTTCCCAGGTTCCCTCTGCCTACCCTGCGTTATATTTTACCGTTACCATCTTTGAGAGATTGTTGAAAATGTTTGTGCTTATCCTAGTTATTCTCAATAATTTCATTAGTTGTTTCTTTTTTATATAAGGTGGTCTTAAACTTTTGGCTGACAGTGTATGCATAAAACTAGAATTATGAATATTTACCTTACCTTACTAGCTAACTACTACCTTTAAGAAACCTGATCTATATTGACATAGTAAATTATAAATTCCAATTTACAGCTTATTATCTGATAGAGTTATCGATCATAAATTGCATTTTAATACAACTTTACTATAATATCCAAGCGAACGTCTAAGAGACATGATTACATAATATTTAATTAAAAAACAAATTATATTAAGACATTTACAAAGACATTTCGGTCTGAATGTCGGCGTTCAACATCACGCTTTGTCTTTCAGAGTGAGAGGATGTGAACAATTCATTTTCTCATAAGAGAGGAGAATGCTCTGATAAAAAGGGAGGGTTCCTTCAGAAAGAGGGGAACGGAAATGTCTTAATGGGAACGGAGTGTATCCCGTCAGGTTCCCTCTGCATAACCTTCTATGTGCATGAAATTATAATGCTTAAGAGTTTGTTGTCTGCTCTAATATCACAAATTACTGTTTTGAATTGTTTTTTATTTTATTGACAGTCCATTTATCGAGGAGACTGTAAATTATAGGCTATATTACACGACGTTAATGGTTTTAACATACAACTAGTGGGTATTTCTTTTTGACTACTCGGTTAAAGCCTCCGGTAGGACTTAGTCAAATATAAATAAAAAAAACCCCTATCTTCATCGATACCCAAAAAAGTAGAGCCAAGTGACAACAGGAAGAGAGGCTACGATATCTTATTTGTTCCATACATTTTATTATCCATACCAAAAAAAGTCTCACCAAGCATCCTACAACGAAATTATCAACACACCGACATCACCGTACACTTTTATATTCATATATTTATTATACATACATTTTTCTTGCTCTACCCCACCAGCTACTGTAGAGTATGAAAGGGATATATAAAATATTTTATCAGTCCACGTCAGTAGCTCGGGCTTGATTTATCAATTACTTATCAATTTGTAAATAGCATTCGACGTGTGGATTTTATTAACTGGAAACTTGTAATGGATTAGAACACACTGACACGTGGTAGCTGATAACGTTTGATCGATGGTTCCATGGGGTTTTAAATTTTTCTATAGATTGTGTTTTGACGCCTGTGGTAGGAATAATGGATAACATGGTTGTTTTTAGGTTCGTTTGGGTGAGATTGGAGTTAAAAGTGTGTGGGGAAATTGAAAAATAGAAACCTAAACGCGGCTTCGCCGTTTTTAAAGCTATTTTTTATGTAATAGCCAAAGTTACAAAATATTTAGTTAAATTGAAACTTATATGTTATACTGATCAATAATCTGTAAAATAATTTATTAAAAAGCTTCGCGATTTATCCAGACTGCACACGGCAGGGTAGACAGTGGGAACATAGTGTTAAGACACTCCGTTCCCCAGTTTCTGCCGAATACTAAAATAATTAAATTATAATAATAATACATTTATGTAAAATTTCTTCTAAATCCGTTCAGTAATTTTTACATGAAAATGGAACAAATATCAATCCTCATAAACGAAATAAATTTATTATATAAACAAGCACAATATCTAAACTTTAAAAAAAAACACCAAATTTCTACATTTAAAAGAAAATGAAGGCCTTTCTTTTTCTTTTCGTAGTGTTTCATGATTTATTTATCATTAACGCTTTTACTTTCAAAGGGAACCTAGTACTTTCGGAATGTTAAATGACGGAACTCAACGCCGCCTGATAATCGCGTTTGACCCAAAATTCAAATCTATAAGTAAAATACTGGAAAACACATAAACTATGATATGATAACATTACAATATCCAACAGATATGATATGTGATAGGAACACAAAGGCTATATATTCGCCATATCGTACGCTCTCAAGGGAAAGTAAAGCTTATATATAACTATATCAGACATTTTGTATTATGGCTTATTATTGTTCAATTTTGGGTCTAGAGGCTGTTACGGCGCAGTGAGAGTCTGATGTAACAGTTGTGGGTTCGATCCTCACTTGCGAATACTCATAAAATTATACGTACATAAAATTCAACGCACCTGTAGCTCCTCTGGTGTTGCACGGGGTCGTGGGCGGTGATCACTTGCCGTCTGGTGACCCGAACGCTCGTTTGCCTTGTCCTTTTACCATAAAAAAATATTATTAATATTAAAACATATATAAAATATATTAATATATATATGCAAATAAAATGGGGAACGGAGTGTCTTAACACTAGGTTCCCTCTGTTTACCCTGCTGTGTGTGGCATATGTGTGTTGAGCTGATTTTCATTTAGCATCATAAATTACAATATATTACAGAAAATATTAATATAAATAGTGTTCTATTTTAGGAAAAGCACAGGTTGCTTTATATTAGCTTGATCGTATCTCTTCAAAAAGCTAAAACCTTGAAAGCCTTAAATCACGGGCAATCTATCTGAGCACCGGGTACTATAAAAATAATAATTCGTCTCAGTCAGGGACAAGGTCCATGGGTTAAGCGGAAGCGACTAAGTTTTTTTTTTCAGCGTAATTTTACACGTTTGTATTTATTTCTTAAGCTAATTTAAAATTTTCTTATCATATTCAAGGCATTGTAACTTTAGAAAAAGTTACAAAAATCTTTAAAGCTGAATATATAAGGGTCGCCATACTGTAGTGAGATAGCAACCTGACTGTAAAAGCTGATTCCTATTTAGGGGAATTAATTATTTTTATTTATGCGCTCTAGTATCAAATCAAATCATGACGTTAGGTTTTGCGCCTCAACAAAGATTATCTTAAAAAAGTATCGGATAGTGGGGAAATGGAGAATCTTAACACTACCCCATGCTAAACTCGTATATCGGATACAGCGTGAAGCTAAGAGAAATTACCTATAAGAATATGTTTACATACTGCGTGCATTTACACCTTCCCCTTCATATATTTTCAGCTTCAAGCTGTTTTCTGCACAATTTAGGGCAGGAAGAGGGAACCTAGTGTAACACTTCCATTCCATTCCCCATTTTTTGTCGAATTCTGGAGCCATTACGGCAGAACTCAACGCCGCGCTTTGTCTCGATATCAGAGCGAAGAAATGAAAATATAAACGTAAATAAATATTTCACTTTCTCGAGTGGGG
Organism: Heliconius burneyi; assembly: GCA_018247715.1. NCBI lineage: Eukaryota > Metazoa > Arthropoda > Insecta > Lepidoptera > Nymphalidae > Heliconius > Heliconius burneyi. The sequence continues at coordinate 244 of DWGR01003121.1, read as the reverse complement.
ATCATATCCACAACCGTCGCGTTACAGTCAAACCCTTGGGCCGCTGCGCCACGACGGCCTCAAAATCAATTTTATATTAAAAAAATGTATTTCAAATATAATTAACTAACACAAGCCAAATATAAATAATATTGACCATCCGCGTTTCTCTTATACCACGCTACAAAAACGCGTTCGTGATCCCTGGACCAACCGCGTGGCGTCCTAATATCCCTTAGAGAGCAACCGCTTGGTTTTCATAAAA
>DWGR01003120.1:0-12608 GCA_018247715.1 Heliconius burneyi | reverse complement strand
CTTTTGGGGTGGCTGGGCCCCGGAGCCCGGCATTACCTAATGCGAAACGCAGTGGCATAAAGCCACTACTTCACGCCGGTTTTAAATGCCGGGGGTGGTAATTATCCGGTCGAGTCTGCCCATGCGCCATTCCTGGCGGCGTGACTCTCCCACTCGTAAAAAAAGTTTCCCTACTTTCCTCTTAATTTTCGACAAGTTGAGTGACGTTAGATATTATACCATGATTATTTAACCACGTCGTGTTGTGGTTTCGATTGAAATTGATTCGATCTAAGTGGGGATGATCGTCGTGTTTTGTTTTCAATTGAAATTGATTCGATAGTATCTTATTACTACATTAATCGAATCAATAAGATCGAATAGTATCTTATTACTAGATTTTCAATGCCTACCCTACCATATGTCTGCTACTGCGAAGCTATAGATAAAATAAGCTATTAAAATCAATTATAATACATTGACTAAGTAGCTTTTGAAGCTGTAAGCTTCTATTGAAGGATGCACTTAGAAGAGAGATTCTTCCACGAAAAAAATAGTTATAATCCCTAAAGCGATTAAGTATAATATCAATTTAAAATATATCTTACGTTTAAATTATATTACAATGTATTTTTAATTTGTAATAAAAATAAATTGATTGATATGAAGATACTCTCTCGACTGTACTGTATAATAATAATAAATTAATACTTAACATGGTTAGTTTTTCTATTTCTCCAAACATTGACTAGTATAGACTTTTGATTTTATTACACATATAATTATTTTGATACACTCATTAAATGAGATGTGATAAACTTAAAATTATTTATAAGTTATATTTTTATAGATTCTAAGATCATGCATACAGACTAGACAGGTACGTAAAATAATACATGAAGCTACTAATAATAAAACTCTAACTGAGAACAATCCTAGCTTCTACCAGGATCTGATAATTATTTTAATTTTCAAACAAATAATTACATACTCTTTAATGAAGGAGAGAAATGATTAACCTATTGATATATTCATTACAATATACATTGTATAATATATAGTAAGTAGTAATTGCATTAAAATTTCATGTAAACTGAATATATTGTATAATTTTTATAGGTGAGGCCGTCGTGGCACAGCGGTATAAGGGTGTGACTGTAACGCGACGGTTGTGGGTTCTATCCACACTCGAGGAAATGAAATATCTATTTACGTTTATATTTCTATTTCTTCGTTCTGCCACTCAACAAGCAATGCCTCCAAAATTCGGTAGAAAGTGGGGAACAGAGTGTCTTAACACTAGGTTCCCTCTGCCTACTCTGCTGTATATAATATATATATTTTATATTTTAGTTCACATCATTCACCCAAAAGTAAACTATATTTTAAATATATAAGGAAGATGTCTATAGAATTAAAAATAAAATATATACTCTGATTATTAACCACTAAACTTATTCGTAACATTTTTACATAATATCAAATATAAAATTTTGACATCAATAAATTTTCAAAAAAATACTGTTTACAAAATAAGCAGATTACATAGAAATGTTTTAAGAACTAGAAAACATTTACAAATACGACTGGGGAGTTCGGGGAATACATTACTATCTAACGCCATATATCAACACGTTTAATTATTAATATTAATATTGACAACAAATATTTTATTAACATTAACATTTGATTTATACTAAGAGTTCGTTTGCGTTATGTCATTTAATTTGCTTAGAATAATATAGATTACAAAAGTCTTTTTTTAACATAACAAAAAATATTAATAAAAATATTTCTAGCAAAAAAGACGCTTCACTATGTCAATGATAGGTAGTGTTTGAAATTAGAATTTATTTTTCTAAAATAAAATAATATGTAAATGTATATTAAGTGTTGACTAATTCGAATAATCGATAAAAATATAGCTATTTCTACTACAATTTGAAATTATATAGCTTTAGAGGAAAAAGAAAGTGTAAGGAAAGTCCCGTAATTGTTAGTTTTTTTTTAACTAAAATAAAAATAATAATTATAATACCTATTAAATTAATTTGGCTTGATAGCGCTAGTGTAGCGATCAAATATTTCGATATAAGAATTCGTTGATGAAACAAAATATGCTAGATATCTCTGAGAAAAATAGTTTGCAATATTTAAAAAAAAATGAATATTTCAATAGTGACATATAACGAAAATATATGAAAAATTTAAAATGTATTTACACAAAACAGCCACCTTCACCTCTATACAGTAACGTTTACTCCTATGAGCAACTAAAGTGCAGTGTAACTGCAATAAAAGGCTGTATATTTTAAGAGGTTATAGAGGCTGCTTTTTAAAAAGAGCGAAAAAATAATACTATATATATTATCAATTAGATATAAATACTGGAGGAAAATCATATAAAATTATACGTATATTCTTTTATATATATATACAATACTTTAAACTTTTAAATTGCAAATTTTAATCATATGTAAACCGAAAACCATTTGTCAGCATTTTCGGTAAAGATGGTGCTGTCAATAGAATTATATTCGTCATCAGTGAGAATAGTTGTTATAAAGAGTACACTTTGCTTGCTTTCGATATTAGAGATGTGGAGATCTATGTTACTTACATTGATTTAGTTACTTTCTAGTAACTAAATCAATGTAAGTAGATCTCCACGCTGTAGAGAGGTGTGATTGTTATATAGTAGCTTTCTTTGTATAAAAGAATGACCATGAGCAGTCAATCATTTATTTATTAGTGTAGTATACAAGTAAGAATGAACTCTCAGTATAATCATACAAACGCAGGAAGACGCTCATCGACTGCTTTGATGATGCGTCTTCCTGCAGGCCCCGGCCACTGCCACGCGGTGTCGCTTAACGCCACCAGTCAAACTGGGCCGGACCAATCTGTGTTTTCCTGAAATAAAAATTTTAATGTTAATGTAACAAGAGAATAACTGATGAAAGAATAGTAGATAAAGAAAAAATGTGGTAAGAGACGTCGGATCTTTGTGAACAAGAGTATCATGATAATGGTAGAATCTGGCATAAAAAGAAAACCACGACACTCCGAAGAGCATATAGACGTATATGCGTTTTGTGGTGTAACCCGCTAGCTACCATCTCTCTAAAGATTAAAACTAAGTTAGACAATTTCAGCTGGGGTGAATGAATCAAATGATTATAAAAAGAAGGCCTATAATTTCTTTATCAATGGACGAGGCGAAAGAGACTGTAGATACCGTAGCGTTTGGCACTCCGTTCTCTCTGACTGCCCCGCAAGGGATAAGTCATGAAGCTGTGTTGTGTTATTGTTGATAGAGGAAACCTATGATACAAGATTCGTCCATCTGTCCACTCGTGCATTTCGGAATAATGACTAATATTATTTCTTACTTGTGAAATATTAACAGTCTTAGCATGCATGGGGCTCTGCGGTACGTTGGTGGCGTTCGCAGTGAAGTACCCGCCAGGGCGCGGCCGCAGGTGACGATTGTGCATCTCCATTTGTACTATTTTCATGAATTCTATTTGAGCTGCTAATTTTTGGACTTCCTCCTAGAAATATTTTTGATTATTTTATTTAAATTACTGAAAGATAAATACTTACATTAAAAAAACTTTTTTTTTAAATTTAAACAGTTATAATTTGTAATACATACACTTGTTAATAACATAATAAAATGTTTTAATATATATCCCTTTAATTAGTAAGTAGCTCAACTTAGACAGCTTGTAATTTTTTTTATACACGTAGGGCTAGGTGGCCTTAGGCCTAACTACAGCTACTCTCCTCCATGTTGGTTTATATATCTTGTCACCAAAAGCAATGAATCTTCCTACATTTACATAAAAACCTAAAATCCAAATCACAATACCTTAAGCTCTTCATTCTCCTGGAACAGATCAGGTGGTTCATCTGGTACAAGTCCAATACCATTAAGGGAGGAGGACGCGGGCACGCCGCGAGCACGCGCCCTACTGTCCCACGTATCGCCTGTGCCGCGTACTACCCGTAACACCTATGACATTAATTATTACAATTTTTTGCTATAATTTTTGAGACATATTGAGTGGCGGATCTCAACGCTGCGTTTTGTTGCCAGAGTATGGGCTTGGAATTGAGTGGCTTAGCTCTATGTACCCAGGTTCCCCCTCCTGGATTGTTTCTTTGAACTGTTATTTAAATTCTTGGTATATTTTTCATTTAAAATGTTTAGAATGATTCCAGTTTCTAATATATATTTTGTTAGAATGTTTAATAGTAAATCAATAGTCTTACTTACTTTTGGCAGGAACACCAATAATACTGTTGTTGAGGTAGACAACTGTGTTCGTATGAAACCCAATAAGTATTTTATATCGGGACCGGCTCGAGGTAATATTAACAGGCTGTAAAGAAAGAAGAAAAGCAAAGAAATAATTTAAATTTTAAATAAAATGAAAAAAAAAAAGAAAATAAATATTGAATAATCAACCCAGCTGCAGTAGAAACTCGATTAACCGGACTAGTTGTTGTCGATAGTCATTCGGATAATCGAATGTATAAAGAAAAGTTGGTTTTGTGCGTATGTTATATGATTATTAAAAGGAACAAATTCATGTCAACGAAAATCCATATTTACTAAAATAATATTAATAAAAATAAATTATTAACATTTTCCAACATACGACTTATACACATATATACGTACATATAAATTTTCTTAGGTTTCATTATAGTAGGTTGTATAAAATAATTATCGCGGCTTATAGTACGGATAATGGCGAATCCGTATAACTGAGGGCCGAATGATCGAGTTACTACTGTATAGGTATATATTTAGGTAGTAGAGATCTCCGTTATCCACTTTCCGCCGAATTTTAAGGCATTGCGTGTTGAGTGGCGGACCTCAACGTCTTGTTTTGCCTCGTTACCAGAAGGAAGAAATAAAAATTATTTATATTTCATCCCTCGAGTGCACCGCGATGATAATTTTACATTATATTTAAAATGTATACTTACTGGAAAGCAATCATAAGGGAATTGACGGTGAAAATGTTGTAAATGGCGATGGAGATGAGACGCGCTTCGTTGTAGAGACTTTCAGCATGTCTCACGCGGTAGCACACGCGCACACCCCATAGCAGAAATAAGATTTCCCCTGGAATTATCAAATTAAGTTTTATTAATAAAATACGTGAGGCGGTCGTAGCGCAGGGGTACAATAGTGTAGATGTAACGAGGCAGTTGTGGGTTCGATTTCCACTCATGCCCCACATGAAGGATTCATATTTTGATTTCTTCGCCAACCAAGTCAAAAGCGCAGCTTTGAGTTTCGCCAACAAATACGCAAAGCGTGTAGTGTTTTCGCATTAAGTTAATCTCCCTGCTGTATGCAGGATACAGTGTGAATAAAAATATATTCTTAATCATGTTGTAGGTAATTTTTGCAGCAGCTTCTCGCATTTCCCATAAAGTAAAGTAAGCAAAGGGAATTTAGTGTTACTACTAGACATGAAATTGAAATAATTTCTAAGTTTCCCATTACAGAAATTTAAAGTAACGGAAAAAATACCGATAAGTAAAGTCCATTATACTGATCAAAATTATTCTGAGGATATCATTATAAGTAATTAATCTAACACAGGATAGTTAGGATAGGATAGTCTTCAAAACCATTGAAGAAAATCAAATAAATAGTAATATGCTGCAAATGACCCAAGTAATATAACAAAAAGAATATTTACCTATAGCTAAACTGTGGTCCCACCAGTTGTATGTACATTGTTTGAATTTTAATCCTCTGTTGTCTGTAATCTGTAAATATATAAAAAAAATTAGGTTAGGAGAAATTGTGACAAATTTATAATTGAAAAAGAAACAATTTCACTGAAGTCAAAAGAAGAAGTGGCTTAGAATAGGATCACCGTGGTAATGCTGGTGTCGTAAGAGGTAACCCCGGCATTTAAAACCGGCGTGAAGTAGTGGCATTATGCCACTGCGTTTCACAGGAAATGCCGGGCTCCGGCACCCAACCGTTTCAAAAGCTGGCAACGCACCAGTAGCTCCTCTAGTGTTACGCGGTGTCGTAGGCGCCGATGATCACTTACCATCAGGTGATCTGTACACTCGATTGCCATGTCTTTTTCCATAAAAAAAAAATAAATCGACAGTTCAGTTACATCTCAAGTCCCACAATAGCTTCTTATTATCTACACTCTTTTATAGTGAAATTCATACATTTATTAAAACTTTATAATATTTCCATTTTTGGTGTCGAGGCAAAGCGCGGCGTTGAGTTCCGCCACTCAACGCAACGCCTCCAGAATTCGGCGGAAAGTGAGGAAATAAGTGTATTTGCCATAGGTTCCCTCTTATTACCCTGGTATGTGCTATATAGAGAGTGAAGTTAAAAATAACTTACAACTTCAGCATCAGGAGGAGCAGATAACGTCCACGTCCCCAAGTAAACCAGCATGATAAGTAATATCGGCGCCATCCATTGCAACAGCTGTTTGTCCGTCAGTTTCAACTTGTGCGCTGACTTCACGCGGTATGTTAGAGACACCCTGCAATGTTAATAATATATTGAAAGTATGAGACATTGATGTATGAGGTAAATCGATTTTAAAATGTTATCTTTGTAAAATAATGTTAGAATGATAGTGATTTAAGTTAAGAAGTCTTAGTGAAAGGATTTTTATTTTAATTTTTTAGCAAAATAAAAAATTGAATAGATTTTAAGTTAAGTTTCTTTCGTTCTAAGGCTAAGTAAAATTAAAAGTAGTGGGTAGTGTTTTTTTTTCAGTGTTATCAGCGTCTCCCTTTATCCTGCATATAACATAACTTAGTGTGTGGGCACTTCGTTCTCTGTTTGGGATTAATAACGAAAGTTGGAAAACTACGCTTTTGTCTTGATACCATAGCGGAGAAATGAAGACATTAATGAATAATAATTAATTTCTCCGAGTGGCCATCAAACCTACAACCGCCGCGTTACAGTAACACGCTTGTAATCCTGCGCCACGACGGTCTATCATTCCACATATGTGTTATTATTTAGAAATTTTGGTGTAATTTGCTGTATTGTTTCATCTGTACAATAATAGAGATAAAAATGATTTCAATAGGTATGACTGAAAACAATCACAACCTTTCTATTTTTTATCATTATTTATTTATTTCTTTTTATTTTATTATACGAGTAATAATTAATTAATTATTATATTTAATAGTATATTTATTCAATATGGTAATCGTAGATAATATTTCCTTACCGCCATGTTTTCATAAGTAGTGCTGTATATGTGATGCAGAAACCCATGTGACGCGTCCATTTTGTCGCAATACAAGAATATCTGTCTAATACTGGAAATATAGCCGCCATCTATATAAGAAAATAAATAAATAAATTTAATTTTTATTCTCATGCATAAAAAAAACAATAGTTTGTTTTAAGATCTTACCTACTGTTATTCAAAAATACTTATACAGATAGATTAACTTAGCATATAACCTTGCAAATTCATTGAATCTATCAAATATTCTTATACAATACAAAAACATATAGTTAGGACAAATAAATAAAATGAGGCCGTTGTGGCGCAGCGACACAAGGGTGTGACTGCAACGCAACGGTTGTGGGTTCGATCCCCACTCGAGGACGTGAAGTGTTTATTTACTTTTATATTTCCATTTCTTCGCTCTGGCGTAGAAGCAAAGCGCGGCGTTGAGTTCTGCCAATCAACACGTAATGCCTCCAGAATTCTCTTCTTTCTATTTTAACACTAGGTTCCCTCTGCCTTCCCTGCTATGTGCGGGATACAGCGTAATGCTGATTTAATTTAAATAAATAAAAATAGCAACATTTAAATCATATAGAAAAATATAAAAAAACCCTCATAAATACCTCCATATACATAATAGCGCATCCAAGCAGAGTAATAGAGAGAAACACTGGACTCGCCACTCTGAACACCTTCACACGCCGGTGGTGACGGGTGTAAATAGTCAGTAAGACTGTCATTACTGCACAGCTCACTGATATCACTAGTAATGATATCCTGTGGAGAGAATATATGAAGAATTATTTTTTACCTTTTTGGGTATTTGTGAAGGGAACCTGCGAATGGGAACCCAGTGTTAAGTCTTTGTGTTCCCATAAGTTCTAGAATCCTAGCATTATTATCTACAAGTCAAAAAGTGCGCATTTTTAACTTGTAATGATGCTATGGTTAATAAAATAATATTAAAAATGATCACTAATTACTATTTTTTGCTTACAATTTCTTTTCTTTTTTTGAATTAGTTATATTAATTTATATACAGAGGTTCCTAACATAACATAAGAAATATAACATTAACCAAAACATATATATTATATCAATATACATTTCAATAAATCCTAAAATAAATATATATTTACCGGAAAGGCCAATTATATGTGGCAAGACAAGGTTCTGGCCCTCTACAAGTATCGCAGCCGGGCTGGCATTTCAGACATTCGTAGGGATCACTCCAGCTGCCGCTCTCGAGACCACTTTCTTCGTACTCTTGATATGCAACTGTAGGTAAACTTATGTTATAAATAATTTTTAGTTTCACGCTGTATCCCGCACATAGCAGGGTAGACAGCGTAAACCTATTGAGTTGAGAACCTAACCTGTTGAGTGGTGGAACTCAACGCCACGATATGCCTTGTTACCATTTAAAATATTAAATATTTCATTTTCTTAAGTGGGAATCGAACTTACAACCTGTCGCGTTTACAGTCGCACTCTCGTACTCCTGCACCACGACTGGCCTCAATATTATGTTTCTCATAAGTATGTTTCTTATGATCTGTTTAATCAGAATTAAGCAAACTGGCAGCATTGGCAGATAAGAGCTATGTTATTTTACATCTACAAACGATATTAATAAATAATAATTAAAAATAAATTAATAATAAAGTATAACTTCTTATTCTTTATATGTTAACTTCAAAATAGTGCTTGCTCTAGTTTCCACTACACGTATTCCCTTTCAAAACATTAGAGGTTTCGTGCACCTGTCAAGTAGCACAAGTACTAAATTAGCCATCTTACATTTAATAGCCATATATGGGAAAGGGGGGAAAATGGAGATGCTCTATGGCAAAAGTGTGATTAAACAAATGTTTAATACAATATAAATCAAATATAAAATAATTAGCTTTACGCCGTATCCCGCACACAGCAGGGTAGGCAGAAGGAACCTAGTGATAAGACTCTCCGTTCCCCAATTTCCGCGGAATTTTGGAGGCATCGCGTGTTGAGTGGCGGAACCCAACGCCTCACTTTGCCTCGAAACCAGAGCGAAAAAATGGAAATATAAATTTAGATAAATATTTCATTTCTTCGATCGAACCCACAACCGTCGCGTTACACTCACACCCTTGTGCCCCTCCACCACGACGGCCTCGAAATCTAATAGCTTGGTTTTTTTGTTTGTTTGGCTTTGCTATTTGCTATTTTTATATATTTAATAGCGTAAGCCGTGATTTTTAAGTCACATTTTCTTAGCTTTGTCCCTTGTCTAGTACCATACATGATTACTGTCTCTCAGTAGTTTTCTTTAATTTTCTTTATCACAAGTCATACGCATCACGTATTAACACAATTAACGCATAGTGAAATAATAAATAATATTTAAAATATTTCGTACATTTGTACTAGTTTAAAATCTCAATATCCAAAGAGTTATTATATAATTTAAAAAAAAACGTAAATATATCTAAGTTTAGATAATACATTAAATTGAAAATTTGATGTAATATAATTGGTAATATTCGTTCAGCAGTACAGTGATAATATTTCCCCAGAAATTGCACAAACAAGATTGAAGCTTACTTGTGCCTTACAGTTAATTAAATTTTCTATCTTAAATAAGAAATAATGTTTATTTATCTCGAGACATGATTCAAGTAACACACCTCGAACTCGAAAAATAAGATTGTAAAAACAATATACGTTTATATGTATAAAGTTTTTTTTTATTATTAATGACTCCTGCTTTAGTCACAAATTTTGATATGAACGATTTGTAAAAATTAAAGAAAGAAAAAAATATATTCTAAATATACAATCAATATGAAGCATGAGTAGGTAATTGTTTTAGGAGTTATTGTAGAAATTTTAAAAACTAAATGAAATCAAATCAGCTTCACGCTGTATCCCATACTCAGCAGGGTAGGCAGAGGGAACCTGGTGTTAAGACACTCTTTCCCCCCCTTCCCCCCAAATTCCGGAGGTATTGTGTGTTGAGTGGCAGAACTCAACGCCGCGCTTTGCCTTGACTTTGTAAATAAATATTTCGCTTTCTCGAGTGGGAATCGAACCCACAACCGTCGCGTTACAGTCACATCCTTGTGCCGCTGTACCACAATGGCCTCATATATACTAGTCAATTATGTAAAAACTAAGTTTTTACCAGTACCCAGTGAACTCATAAGACGTAAAACTAAAAATAAACCCAAAAATCTCTCATACATACATAAGAAAAAATATTCAAATATCATAACACATAAAATCCTTACCTTCAACTAAAGATCCGTTGAACCCTTCGGGATGATGTATTGAATAGTATCCGGGTCTACATCGGCAATTGTACGAGCCGCGAGACCAGCCGCCGAAACGGGCGCCTATCTCTCTGTTCGGCTTGTACTCGCACTGGAAATATTTATTTTATGAGCATAAAAGAAAACTCTAAATGAAAATACGTTACATAATCAAAATATTTATTATATATTAGCGAGCCACGTGTGGCTTCGCTCGCTCAATCTTAATGTTATTTTATAGATGTAGATGTTATATTTCTGTAAAGTTTGATCGAAATCCGATCAGCAGTTTTTGCGTGAAAGTGAAACGGATATCATTAATATATTTTTTTAGCTTGACGCTGTATCCCACACGCAGCAGGGTAAGCAGCCCTCTGCCCATTTTCCGAAATCAAAATTCTGAAGGCGTTGCTTATTAAGTGGCTAAACTTCTTTAGCTATCAAAGCAGAGCGAAGAAATAAAAATATAAAATGTTTTATTTCGTCGAGTTTTGAATCGAACCCACAACCTGACGCGTTAACAGCGACACGGTTGTACCACGACTGGTCATACGTCATTACATTTATAATATTAGTAGTATTGGTAGATATATTTTCCTATTAATCTACTATTACCTATTATCGTTGCTTATTTTATAGTATTTTTTACACTTAAAATTATAAATAAGCATGTTAAAGACTGAGATCCCTGGGTCCCCAGACCTACGTAATTTTTGCAAAGCTAATATATAGTTAAGACTGTATGCGTACATAGTAATTTGAAAGTAGGGCTTCAAAATTTCAGCTTTGCTAAAATGACGTAGCTCTGGGGGCCCTGGGATCTTGGCTTAGTAAGATTTAGTCGAAAGTGTTCTAGCTAATTAAACTTGTATTGTTGTTTTTGTATACATATTTATCATCGGGACATCGGTGGGAGTAAAATAAGTTGTTTGATAATTTATGTTGTAAAATATTTAAAAAAAATACTTTTAAAAATTTGAAGAAACTACTTGAAAGTAAATAATAATAATACCATAATGTAAATTTCAACCGTAACCCGAAAGGAGAAAAAAAATATAGAGATGTTTCTGACATTCGACAATTGTTTCAGTTTTTTTTTAAATATTCAAATACTACCGTTTTCATTTGAAAGTTAAAAGGAAACTAAATTAAAAATAAAACAATAATAACGTTTTTAAACTTAGCTTTTATTTTTCAAGGCGTGCTAAGCCTTCACTCAATTTAAAATGACGTTAGTGCCTCGTTATTACTAAACTAGGTTAAGACTTGCTTTAAATTGCTTGTTTCTTTCATCCATTGATTTGTTGGGAGTCTTGTCCAGGGTTTGAATTTCAGGTATAAATAGAATGTTATATGAATAACCTTTTACGGTAATCAACCAATTAGTTACCAGACCAGTCAAGGCGCACGGGCAAAAAGTGTGTATAAACGGGGCAGGTTTAGAGTTCGGTGGAAAATTGGGAGTGGAGTGTTTTAACACTATATTCCCCCTGCCTATCCTGCTGAGGGATACAACTGGAAAGTGATTAAAATAACCGATAAAACTAGTATACCTAGGTTATTTAGGCTAATGATTTTAAATTTTGATAATATCCAAATTTTAAAATATTATCGTCTTCATTGTTATTTTGGTCTAACTCCGGGTTTCTTCAATATATTCTTAAGCATTATTTAGACATTTTTATTTAATTAACGAATCGAACGAATAGAAAGCAAAATGGTATTTTACTCTGTTGGGCGACATAAGATAACATATCAACATATTAGACATACTAGAGTCGGTTAAAAAAGGCAAATATTTAAAATATACAGGGTGGAATTGAACGCACCACTTTAAATGAAACCACAGTTTTAACTACTCTATAAAAGCCTAATATAATTCAGAAAAACAATAATTCCCAAAAATGAAAAAGTTATTTTTTCAAACAATAATAATAAAATAATCGTTTTAAAAAAAAACGCCATTTGTAAAGTGTAATATTATCACTCACACACTTACCTGTCAAAGCGGCAACGTCGCACACGCTTCATTCAAGTATTTTTGTAGTAGTATGTGTATGTGTGCGTGACACGA
>DWGR01003119.1:0-12609 GCA_018247715.1 Heliconius burneyi | reverse complement strand
GTTATAATTTCTAAAACATATTCAAATTGGTACCGGCAAAGCGAAAGTGTGTCACGCCTTGCCCACACGACGCCGCGGTAGTAGGGATGAGGTATTCTACAGTAACACTTACTAACTATAGCTACTATAGTATACTATCTATTCTATATAAAATATGTATATAGATATTGCTTCCCGCTATATCCTGCATATAGCAGGTTAGAAAGGGAACCTAGAGTTTAGACACTCAGTTCCCCAACGTATTAAGTGACGGAACTCATCGCTGTGCTTTGTCGTGTTACCAGTGCTAGGAAATGAACATAAATATTATCCGAGTGGGAATCTAACCCACAACCGTCCTGCTTACAGCCACATACAGGAAGGCTGCTCCATGACGGCCTTTGTATATAATATATGTACGTAGATACGTCGCTACCTAAAAGCCTGTCTATAATATAAGAATTAGGCAGGTTAATTGTAGGTTTTTTTGCTTCACATTATATCCTTCACTTGGCAGAGCAGGCGGAGGGAACCTGGGAACCTAGTGACATAATATTTCTTTCCCATCAAGACCTTCCCATTCTCCATTTTCCGCGCGACTCGACGCCGCTCTTTACATCATCACCAGAGCGAGAAAATGGAAATTTTAAATATTTCATTCCCTCAAGTGAAAATCGAACCCACAACAAAAACATGCTAAGCGATAAAATACTAAACTTATTATGTAAACGTATTTATAGTTTTATTTATGAAGCTTTATTTCGTTGATTTTGTATTTAAAATATTGAGGCCGTCACTGGTGTTTTACTGTTTCTGAATGTAAATGTTGTGGATTCGATTCCCACTTTGGTTAATGAATTATATTAAGATCCTAGCTTTCAAAGCGCATCGTTGAGTTCCGCTATTTAACACGCAATGTTTCCAGAACTGTTGCGTTGCGTGGGGAACGGAGTGTCTTAAAATTAGGTTCCCTCTGCTATCCTGCTCTGTGCGGGATGTAGCGTGAAGTTATTTATAAAGATAAATAAGTAAATCTTTTTTTTTGTATCTAAATACATTTAACTACTTAAAATAACTATATAGGTATATATATACAGGATGTCCCAGTAATCAAGAATAAGCTGAAAACAGGTAGACCAAGTCGTGTCAGCTATTAGAAAAATATGAAAAAAATCTTTGTCATGTATTTTTTATATTATATTGATGTAAAAAAATATCAGAAAACTGAAGGCCTGTAATGGTCTTCAAGCCCTAAGACTACAAATCACTCTTTCCTCAATTTTTTCTGTAATATAATCATGACTAGCCCGTAAATTACCATTTTATATAGAAAAATACCTGCATTATACTTATTTAAAAATGTATTAAAATTTGAACGTAGCGGGACTCGAACCCGTGCCTCCCTGAAACCGACCAACCGACCTGGTCGGTTTCCAAGAGGTTCGCGGTTCGGGTTTGCGTGTGAAATAACACTTTAAATTTGTTAAAAATACCTGCATCAGTTTTCAATAAAATGTTGTGTTTTTGCCGTACATTAAATTCAAAATAATAACTACACCCAACTTTAACCGACTGTACTATTTTTTTTCGAACATGAAGTTAATGCTGTTAACCCTATTGGCTTTTACAGCGACACCGGTTGGGTAGGGAAGAGGGCACTCTATCCCTGAAGAAATGCAAGCACTAAGTGGCTGCCTGTGAGGACTGTCCTGTAAAAAAAATTGCACTACACTATTTTTGCAATAACTTCAAAAGTTTGCGCATTTAATCTGCGGAAGGAATATATATATAAAATTCTACAATGGAATGGTCCTGTATATACTCGTATATATATAATTCTACAGTCAGATAAGACACTAATTAAAATACAATGATTAGTACAAAACAAATGAAATTGGTCAATCCTAATAAAACACTGGCCTGTGACACTTATTGTGAACGACCTTGGAGATGTACGCTATTCGCCTATTATTTACACTAGAAACAGTGACTGATACAAAACCGAATTAAAAATATATATTAAATAATTGGGGCATGTCACAAAAAAAAAACAGCATTACGCTTTTTTCCACATAGCAGGCATGGACGTAGGAAGCGGGGCAGCCGGGTGTTCCATGCCCACCCCAAAAAATTTACTTACAACAAAATTCACTGTCTCCAGAATTCAGCGGTGCTTGGGAAACGAAGTGGCTTAATTCTGGGTTCCTTCTGCTGCTATAGGTGGAACACAAATAAAATCTCATTATAAATAATCGAATATACAACCACTGAGATTCCATTTAACATTACCCACCAGCGCCATTACAGTATCTACATGATATGATACCCGTAGCAGAGTTAGTATTAACGGTTTGTGTCAAAACCTACCATTCTCCACTTTCTGTCTAAATTAAAAATAATTACACCCCCCGAATGGGGATCGTACCTTCAACTATCGTAGAAGTATATATAATAGGACAGTCTACCTAAACTATCTATAAATATAATAAAACGCTTAAGGGAAACGAAATCAAGTGCGGAAGTAAGTATATTTAAAATAAACTTATCACAATACAACACACGCTTACAATTTTGGGTGTATATATATACAGTGTGTGTATGTGTGAGTGTGTGTGACCTAAAACCGAAACTAAGAGATGCAAACAATCTTTTAAACTTTGATACCAGATGCGTATTCAAAGGGCGTGTTACTATAACACGTTTAATTCAATAAATGCTAAGTTATTAAATTATATTGTTAAGTCATTTTGTTATTGGGTTGTTGAGGCTGTCGTAGCGTAGCGGCGCAGCTTCTGGACGTGAAAGTGATGGTTGTGAGTTAGGTTCCCACTCAGAATTATTGAAATGGTTTTTTTTATTTGATTTGATGATAAATGATGATGATTATGCGTTCAAAAAATTATATTTTAACTGTAGATGTTTGCATAAAATTATGTAATTTATTGATATATGATATAAAATGTAAAATAGCGTGAACACTAGGACCTCTGCACCCGCCTAATGTATGATATTAAAAATAAACAAAGTTACATGAAAATTGAGTCGTGGCCTGCATCTTATTACCTGATTATAGTAAGTAATCGTTTATAATTCTTGATAATTATAATTACTGCACTACAATTATTGAAACATAATAAGCTATATAAAAATTTTTTATATGATGTTAGAAGTCATTTTGTTGTTTAATTTATGTATATTAAAAAAAACAACATAAAAAATATCCCGTTTTTTTAAATATAAGTATGTATGAAAAAAAAATATTCGAAAAAAAAATATTCGAGTAGGAGAGTCACGTTGCCAGCAATGGCGACACGCACGGGCAGACTCGACCGGATCATTACCACCCCCGGCATTTAAAACCGGCGTGAAGTAGTGGCTTTATGCCACTGCGTTTCGCATTAGGTAATGCCGGGCTCCGGCGCCCAACCACCTCAAAAGCTGGCAACGCACCAGCAACTCCTCTGGTGTTACACGGTGTCGTGGGCGGCGGTGATCACTTCACTATCAGGTGACCCGTACGCTCGTTTGCCATGCTTTTTCCATAAAAAAAAAGAATAAGATTAAAAATAAATCTTTGTTTCCTCCTTTTGTAAGTGCAGTGTTGATTTCCACTAACAAGTAATGTATCAAATTTGGGCGGAAAGTGAAGAACGAAGAAACGTAATGGATTCTTTCTAGAGCAGAAACCTTCTTTGTGGGAAAAAGTGAGAAGACGAAGTTGAGAGACTACAATGGCACTGGGTTCCGCAATTCAACACCCAATGTTTTGAAAATTGGGCGCTGCTTGGTAAACGGAGCTACTTAGGTTCCCTGTACGTACCCTGTTAGGTACAAGATTCAGCGTGAAGCTAAAAAAAACGACATACCACTAGCTCAGCTACTTTACAAAATGTAACACATAACTAAAATATTAAAAAAATATATAAATAGATAATATATCAGAATTAGTTCGTCCCTGTATTTTTCTATTACTGAGCCTGCCCTATATAGTGATTGCAACATAGGGACACGCATACAAGTATAAAAAAGCACGTACGGACAGGGTAAGTGCGTGTGGGTGCAGATAATATATGATAGGTTTGCATGCTTATTTTTTTTATTGTAATTTAATAAAAAATCGTATATTTTAAGCCATGTATTAGCCATGTATAGTATTAAAAAGTTTCTGTAACAATTGTGAGTGTAAATTGGAATAGAGTTTTTTTTAGCTTTTCGCAGTGTCACGCGTAAAGCAAGATAGGCAAAGGGAACGTGGGAATCTGTTACTCCATTCCCATTAGTACACTTCCGTTCCCCTCTTACCGCCTTCTACTCGAGGCATTGCATGGATAATATGTTTTATATTAAATATTTTATTCTCTCGAGTGGGTATCGAACCCTCACCACGCCCACAGCGTGTAAAACCGAACACTTGTGCCCATGCCCTACGACGGTTCAATTAGCGGAATAGAAAGACGAAAATACACAATTTATATCTACATATATTACCCAAAGAGTAAGGCTGTCGTGGCGCAACTGCACGGCGTCTCACTGTAATCCCGACGGTTATAGGTTCAATATTCACGTGGGGTCTTTTGTTGATTTGATAACAAGGCGTAGTGGGAAACGAAGTGTCACTAAGTTATGCCTTATCCTGTCCTATTCCGACATGTATAGATAGATACCTTCAAAAAGCGCGTCTATCCTTAAGGGCGGTAACGCACCTTACCATCAGGTGACCTGTACGCTCGTTTGCCTTGTCTTCTTTCCATAAATAGGTGGAGTGGTGAATAGTTTTGAGAAAATATCCATGAAAAAGTACAGCTTGTGAAAAATTTTAATGTTACTCCACACATAGAAAAGCACAATATGTATTTAGGAAAACCGCTCAATTAAAAATTTCATGTTTTCAAAATTTTGTAAAACTATAAGAAGCATTGGAGGATACAGAAAATCCAATAGCTTGTACCCGGAAAGTAAAAGATTGAATAAATTTTATCCAACATTTTATTGCAAAATTGCAGAAATTAGGCGGTGCGTGGAACGGAGTCTTTCGGAGCAGCAGATTTAAAGGCCGGCAACGCACCTGTAGCTCCTCTGGGGTTGCACGGGGTCGTTGGCGGCGGTGATCACTTACCATCAGGTGACCCGAACGCTCGTTTGCCTTGTCTTTATACCATAAAAAAAAAAGACACTCGAGGTTGAGTTTCGGAACTCAAAGCTAAGCTTATCTCAAAATGTGAATGATGAATGAATATGAAAAAGACTGTTAAATATTTTCATTTCTTTAAAAAAAAAGTTTGCAAATTAACTGCACCATACCTAAGTGTACTAGGTATATTAAAAAGTGGTAGGTATGTTAGACTATCTTTTACATGCGGCGTCGCCCCTGAGGTCGAATGGAAATATGTATATATAATATAGCCTATATAGCTTTCAATGCAAAAATGGACCCAATCCATTAAATACAAGAAGAATATTTCAATTCAAAGCAATTGTTCCTTAGATTAGGGCGTCCAACCAAGCAAACTGTTTAGCCTTATAATTTTAGTTTAGATTCTATTAACGACATTCTTATAAATAATCATATCAACTACATAATAATTCTCACGAGCTGTTACTCATTCTTATGTCACTTTACTGTTATTTAATTTATTATCGATTATACTTTATGTAACGAAAGAAACCAACTAGATATATATTTTTATATGAGGAACTTTTTTTATCACGCTGTATGCCTCGTGCAGTCAGTTTGGTGGAGGGAATTTGGGAACCTCGTGTTGAGTCAATCCGTTTCTTATTAATTTCAGCCGAATTCTTGAGGTATTGCATGTTGATACGCGGAACTCAACGCCGAACTTTTCCTCGAGACGCGAAGAAATAAAAATATCAATTTGGACATTCTTCCGAATGGGAGTCAAACCCACAACGTCACGTTTGCAGTCGGGCGCGGCCCCACTGCGCTACGACGACTTTATTTTGGAATGGTACTTTAAAATTATTATTTTCTTTATTTTTATCATTTTCAAAGTGTTATTTTACACTAAGATAGAAAAAATACAACATTACATATCATATTTTTATAGCAACAGTCGGTTAAAATAAATTAAACGATTTATAAAGACCTAAGTACGAGTAAATGCCATACATTCAAAACATAACTAACTAGTATTACGCAATGGTTTATAGGTAAGCTTACAGTGTATTAGTTTTACTGTAATGCAAGTATTGAGCATGTGTGTAGAAAAAGTGGGGAGGGGGGAGTAGGGACTCGAACCTGCGGCTCTTGTTTGTCGTCCAAGCGCTTGTCGCAAATTAACCTATATGTTCTTATTCGAGCTAAGTCTAAATTTTTAAAGTTTTTTTTATTGCTTCACGCTGTTCCCAGTCCTCTGCATACTCTTATAGTAGGCTTCTAAGAGGGACCTATTGTTAAGATGCCTAACATCATTCCACCTAATTTTTAGACATTGATTGGATTTTAAGACAATGTCAATTATTAAATTGTATCTTATACATCCTTATCGACTATTTTAATCGATTCTATCGATATCATCGATGCGATGTAGGCATCGCTGGATTTCAATATTTAGCAGCTTCACCATTTTTCACCAGATAGCAGGCTAGGCAGAGGGAACTTAGTGCTAAAACACTTCGTTCCACACACACTGTACTTTCTGAGACATTCTGTGTTGAGCATGAAACGTAGTAGCTTTTGAAACTGAACGGATTCAAAAGCTTTTAAGGTAAAGCTTTACCGCGAATATTTTATGATAATATATGTTCGGAAAATTATTTATTTATTATATTTATATTCTTGTGTAACGATTCTTTCACAAATTATTTTAATTAAATTTTAGCTATTATATTTATTTGTATGTATAATATATTAACACTGCCATCTATCAACGAATAGATACAATAATTGAATTTTTTGTTTTAGCAGTTAGCAGTTTCAATTTTGCTCGCTAGATGGCGCTTACAAGACTTATATGATATATAAAATAAAAAAATGCTTAATTCAAACTATCACACTAAAAAAAGTATAGAATACAAATATTTCTTAAATACCAAAAAATAGTTCAAGTAGCACTATCAATAATTGAGTACTATTAAAGCTGCTTAAATAAATTGAGATACTTATCTGAAATAATTTAAAATTTTGTCTATAGATGGCGCACTTTAATGATTGTAATGTATATTGTATCTGTATAATATTGTATTATTTAACTATAATTTTAATTGTTATATTAGTTGAGACAATGAGATATTGACGCCGTCGTGATGCAGCAGCACAGCGTCTGACTGTAAATGTGACGGTTGGGGGTTCAATATGTATTTAGGGGAACGACCCATTTTCTTTTGTCTGCTCTAATAACACAGCCATAACAAGGCTAAACGCGACGTTGAGCTCCAAAAACTCAATACACAATATCTGAAAAATCACAACATATTTTAGCAAATAATATTTTCTTTTCAAATAACATTACAAAAAATCTTCATTTACGAAGTAAAAAAATTTTAGAAGAATTGATACGTATTAAAGGAACAAAAATATGTTTCCGCCCGGGATCGAACCGGGGACCTTCTGCGTGTTAGGCAGATGTGATAACCGCTACACCACGGAAACTGATTGCTGCTCGATTCAATTATAAGAACAGTATATTTATTTTAGAAACTATATTAGTAATTTTTATACTTAAAAGATTTTTTAAATAATATTAAACAACATGAACTACCTTCTGAGCCGGTGATGGCTTCCTGCAGGACTGACAACTACTGACATTTCTATGTAACTTGAGGATTCAAAACTATTTGTAATAAAATCATAATGCCTAATCGCATAAAGAATATTTTTATTGCGAATTGGATAGCCCTGCTGCCCTTTATAGCGACACAGAGTGGGTAGGGAAGAGGGTACTCTGTCCCGAAAAAGTGTTCGTACTACAGGTTGCTTCAGAGGATGTCGACGGCAACAAGGGCGTCTCCTGCGGGATCCGAACCTAGGCTTGCGGCCGTCTATCGCGTTGAGGAAAATATGTTTTAGTCGGGGATCATCGGGGAACGTCTGCGAGCTAGGCAGATGTGATAACCACTACACTACAGATGTAGATTTATTACTTTGAACAACATTATAAGCTTTTGTATAAAGTGTAGCGGGAAGGCTTTTTGTACGTGACAATTCCTTCTCTATTGGGTCAACTTCACTAAGTATCCCGCACACAGCAGGGTAGACAGCGGGAACCTAGTATTAAGACACTTCGTTCCTCCCTTTCCGCTGATTTTTTCGCGCCATTGCGTGTAGAGTTCCGCCATCATCATCAATGTCAGAACAAAGATTTAGAACGTTGAAATTTGTGTACAGGGACAGGGAAAAATGGGTCTGTCCGTTTTACTTTTTAAAGCGTTGTCATTCTAGTTCCAGTCTAGGCTATTATTATACAGATACGGAATAACGATTTTGAAACTTCTTTTATATATCTCATATAATTTGTAAAATCTTCTTATTTATATTACAGAATAGTTGATGATGGAGTACTTAGCTGCTTCACCCCCACATGCTGATCTACATACTCTTGCTAAGACACCACCATGCTCTTATTTTTATAGTTAATCTGGTATTGCAAAGTACCCTATCAGATGTCTCAGATTGACATTGATTGACATAAATGGGTAACTTTTTGGGATCGATCGATCCTGACTTCCTCGATTTCGCGCGCGTAATATCAGCTTAAGGGTATATTATTGAAAGTAAATATAAATTTATATCACTTATACTTTATTTACTATTTACATTAAAACATACAGTTTCATTAAAAAAACTTAGCTAAAAATATAAAATAACAACTAATTTGGTTATTTACAAAATAACATCAATTACAAAAAATATATATGTCAATTCTATATATATATATAACATTTAAATAAAGAAAAAAATACAGTCGAATTGATAACCTCCTTTTCTTACAGAAGTCGGTTAAAAAAGACTGATTACATTGACTCGCGGGCTAAATTAACAAGGCTAAAATATTTATTTATTATAACGGGCTAAAATATTTTTTAAGAGCCTGGCCGATACCTCCCGCACATACCATGGAAGGCAGACACACTCCATTCCCCATTAGGATTCTTCTGATGCCGTTCCCCACTTTCCGCCGAATTCTCGAGGCATTGCGTTCTGAGTGGGAAGATAGAGGAAGCCAGGTTAACTTTAGTTAAGACAGTCACGACTCTCTGTGTAAATTCGAGACATTGTGTGTTTCGTAGCGAAACTCAACGCCGTTTTCTTGACATTTTGTACTTATCAGTGCGGGCAAACAACAATAACTATATAATCATCAAATATAATCATTTCCCCGAATGGGAATCGAATCCATAAGCGTATAGAGTCAGATGTTATCCTACTGCGCCATAACGGTCTCTTAGAACTTGATTTTAACATAATATACGATAAATGCACAAATTGATATCATAGATGACATTTTTAAAATCGATTTGAACTTCTGTTTTTTTTTCATCTGGTATAGTTTACTTTGTATGTCCCAGTTCCAGTCCATATCTAACTTAGCATAAAAAGAAAAATATTATAAATGTGAAAATTTATGACGATAGATGTTCTCTCCACTTTCACGCAAAAATTGCTGAACGGGTTTAGATGAATCTTTACACTTATATAGTACATACATTAGAATAACATATAGAATAAATTTGATGTAAAGATTTTATATAATTTGGCTGTAATACAAAAACAAGTTTAAGCGGGCGAAGCCGCGAGCGGGTCTCTAGTTTTTAATACGGTTATATTTATATTATAAAAATAAATCATTTGAATCATCTGTATAACGCATTCATACATACAAAAACAACAAAAGTACAAATTTTCATATAATCATCTAGTAACACAACTAAGTATTTTAAAGTTACGTCCAAAGATTTCTCCGTCGCCCAATGTTTGAGGTAGCGGTTTGTTCAAAGTCTCCGGCAAAAGGAGAGAAGTGATTCCTCCCACTACACTGAGCACCCCTATAATGATAAGTGGAAGGGCTCTCCAATACATGGCCTGAAAAGAAATACTTATCAGTCGACTCCAAAAAGAGGAGGTTATCAATATGACTGTGTTTTTTTAAACCAAAATACAGTAATTTTCTTTTTCTCTTTTGAAACATTTTATAGATTAAAATAAACTAATGTTTATTAGATACATTCGTAATTTTAAGTTTAAGGAATTTCCTCAAACTTTAAATACGATCAAATTCTGCTCCGGTTATAATGTTATACAAAATAATATTTTTAAATATTCTATTTATAAGTCGTGGCGCAGTGGCGTACACGTGGCGTAAGCTACGCGACGGTTGTGGGTTTCATTCCTACTCGGCGGAATTAATTGTATAATTTTTTTTCTTTCCGCCTGGTAATAAGACTAAACGCTGTGTTGAGTTGAAAAAAAAAATATGAGTACTCACTAAGGACACTATATACGGGACTGTCAGCAAGCCAAGTCCAGATATAAAGGAAGACGCGCCCATCGCCTGTGACCTCACAACTGTTGGTAATAATTCACCGATCTGGACGTAGAAAACTGCAAAAGATGCAGCAGCACATAGTCTACCCAGCATCGCTAAGGACACGGTTATCCAGGGCCAGGCTGAAATTGAAAAGGTAGCTTTAAGTACACATTACCTGCGACTTTGTATGCATGATCAAATGGAAATCAATTAGGCCCTTATTTATAAACCTGTTTCAACTCTCATATCGATCTTGAGATGCCATTTTCAATTATAGATTAAAACGGTACTTTTGGGATCCATCTCAGAATTGGGAATAGTTTGTAAAAACAGGCCTAAGAGATGTAATCTGTGTATAAGACAGAAACGATCAACTATATAGGTAATTTTGTCTATACCTCGATAAATCACGAAGAACATTATTTGTTGGATAACGGAACCTATCATAACCTAACGCCGCGTTTTAATTTACCAGTTCTGTCAAATTAAAATGATTGAGATAATTTCTAAATCTGACATAACTTGACATATTTCTTATCACGCATATAGCAGAGTTGGCAGAAACGCGAGCTTCCGCTGAAATCTTGAGATAAAAATAAAATTTTTAATTAATTTCCTTGAGTGAAGATCGAGTGGACAACCATTATATACCGCACGCTGATAAGATGGCGCCACTTTATGTATACATACCTGCGTAAATATAAATTATAAATTATCTTAAGTAACTATGATACTGACATTTCTAACTAATACGTAATAGATACACAAGCTAGGTGGTATTAAATTAGCGACGTCCTTCACCTTTACCTATCAAAATACTATTTAAAAGTCAGCATGAGTGTTAGAAAATGAATATATTTATTAGAAAAGGATTTAAGAATAATATTTTAGCATTTTTCGAAGGTTTTTTATATGATGATGGCTTGTAGGTTCGATGCTCAATCGCAGGGATATCTGTTTAAAAACATAGTTATTTGATTTAGTGAACAAAGCTATATGGGTAGAGATAGTTTTGTTAGCTTCAACTTATATCTTAAATATAGCAGGGTAGTCAAAGACACTCCATTCTTCACATTGCGTATTTAGTGACAGTATTATTTTCTAGAATGGGCGAGAATCTACTGGACGAGATAATCTACGGAAAATTATGCAAAGTTTAATATACTCGTACATTATATTATTTATAACTAAATAATTTACCATTTAATTTTTCGCGTTGAGTTCCGACACTCAACACGCAATGCCCCCAGAATTCGGCGGGATACAGCATGAAGCGAAAAAATATACTAAGCGACAAAACATTTGATTGATACTTTCGAAAAATGATTAATAAAGAACTTACTTTCAGGTACAAGAACACAGCTGAGACACGCCAAGCCCCCTATGTTCATAAATACACACAAAACCCAGCGTCTGCCGTATCTTTCCATACATTGCAATGCTATAAAGTAAGAAGGTAGTTCCACAGCTCCCCCTGAAATATAAATTAAGACTAGCAACTTGCAACTTTGCTACTGTGGTCAAATAAAAATTACTTAGGAGTTGTGAATTCAACATCCTAAATGCCCAAAGTTACTCTAAGCACAGGTACAGTGACTTACATCGGAACAATTAGCGTGATTTTATATAAATAAATGGACAATCAGCCACAACCAGATTTTTTAATTCAATTCCGTGCATACCCGCCGTAGTCTCCGACATTAGCACGCACAACCAAACAACTTCTTTAGTTTTTATATAGGTATAAGAAAAAAACCATCATTATTATTATTTTAAAAATATTGGATTTTCCGGCGTTGGATTCCACCACTTAACACAAAAAAATAGCAAAAAGCAGAGACCGTTTTCCAGCTTTTTACTATTATAAATAATCTATACAAAGTCAAAATATATATTCAGTCACATTATTACAGTACTCACCAATAAAAAACGCCAAATAATCATCTACCCCCAAATTCGGTGAATTATAACTTAAGCTATTATACACAACCCCCAGAGCCACCCAATTGAAAGTTAAAGTAAAAAACTTTTTTCTTAAATTCGGATATCTAAACACATCAAGTGGTGACGCTTTACAATCGCCTTCTGAATTCTGATCATCCATTCTTTTATTTTCTAACATATTTTCTTCTTCGTCTTTCAGTAA
>DWGR01003118.1:0-12610 GCA_018247715.1 Heliconius burneyi | reverse complement strand
AAGTGAAGCAATTAATAATAATTAAAACTGGTTTTGTGCTTTTTCTATACGATGTGAATATAAAAGCATCGAAAAAAGCGATGTGTCTCAGTGATTTCCGTTCTATTCAGGCATAAACTAAACACGTAATGCCTCAAGAATTCAGAGTGTCTGAACACTAGGCTCCGTCTGCCTGCCCTGCTACATGCGGGATACAGCGTGAAGCTGATGTAAATAGCTAATGTTAAATATTCACTCTTTAGTCTTGATACATTATCATAATTAATGTTTTTTTTTTAATTTAAACTATAGACAAATAGAGGAAAACCTTGATGTAACGACTTTGACTCAAGAAATAAATGTAAAATCCTGTAGAGTTTAAATCCAACAAGGTAAGTTAGTAACAACTTCTTAGAACATAATATGTAAATTATCACACTGTAGAGTAACTATTTATCTTTTAAGTTTGAAATTCTTTAAAGTTCCTTTCGTTATAGATGTTTTTAAAATGAGTCACATCAGAAAGGTGTCCAAACAATGGGTGAAGTATTCGTATATACATAAACAGAACGCCGGTGTCTCCAATGACATTTGCATTAAAATCAATACTATACCAACTAACTCTCAATATATATGATTTATCCCAATATATGCTGATTAAGAATGAAGAGACCAATCTATCATCAATAGTTCACTGACTAGATTACGTTCTACGTAAGTACTAACCGTCTAACATACACCGACGAGAATTTCCATCGTCGTCCCCAAAATCGTCGTGGAAGCCCGAATTCTCCTTAGCCACTTCCATGTTTCACGAGACACTACACATCACTCGTTCTCCTTACACAATCACTACGAGGCCATTGCAATATCTATAATATATCGAATTAAAAATCACTTTATTTCATATAAATAATAATAAAGTATCGCGCACCGGTAGTTTATCGACTGGCCGATCAATTATGAACGGCGTGAAGAGGAGTCGTGTGTCGCAAGTCCGCACGTCCTCAGCACAGTGGTAGCCGGGACGCATGCGTGTGTCCCCTGCGTTACTTGGCCGTTGGCGGCCAGCACGCTTGCGCGGCGGTCGCCTGTCGATACGGGCGGCGGCGGGCCTGGCGTCGACGGGTCGCCATGCCTCAATGCACACTGCCTCTGGGCTCTGAGTGCCATACCATAGATCGTAATTCATCAATTGATTAAAATTTCCAAGCGTTACCCTTCGCAGATATGACGTCACCAGCCAGAGGTCATTGTCATAATATCCATACATTATGTTATCATTTCTTTTTTAATGTTGAAGCAATTATTCGTGATTTTCTTCTCTAATAGAATCAATTTTAAGACAAAAATGTAATGTGTAGTTTTATTATTAATAAAAAAAAAACAAAAAAGTTAAATTTCAAAATAAGTATCAAAAGTCTGTAGCGCCTGCCAAACGCGAGATAGCAAATTGCTATTTTATGCGAACAGGCGTGACGTTGCTAAGCAACGTATCTCCCTCTTGACCTTCTTTCATCTTCAAAATGTTATATTATATGAATAAATACATTTTTATATTACACCCAGCAGGGTGAATCATTTTAAGTACTTTCTCTTCCAAACATTTTTTCTAAGTATCTATCACATAAAGAAAAGTAACATAAGTAAAGCAAATGATATAACCATGTTTAGAATGGCGTCATCGTGATTCGTGACGCTGTAAGCAAAGGGTTGCGGGTTCTATCACTGTTCCCGGAATATAAATATATTTTTTAAATTTCATAATTTCTCAGTCTGTTAATTAAAGTGCGACGTTAAAATCTTCAATGTATAAGATCAGAATAGAAAACTTTATGTATTCCTAATATGAATGTTATTTTGAATTTTTTTTGGATTTAATTTAAGGTTTAACAGACTGAGCATGAAGTATTTAAATTACCTATAGATATAGCACGATTAACTCACCAGGTAAACGTTAAAAAATAACACATAAGACATTTCTTAAATTAAGAATGACATCATTTTAACAAACTATATTCATCACATACGGTGTCACCGCTGTTAAATAAAAAACGTATTTTATTATTTTAATATAAAAGGACAAAGGCTACTTCCTAGTTATAAGGACTTTACTGTAATTAAAATTTCTCTAGTTGAGAGTTATGTTTTTTTAGCTTGAGGCCGTAACCTGCGCAAATCAGGGTAGGTCGGGGGAACCTAGGAAACTAGTGTTAAGTCCATTAAGTTTATAATACTTCCGTTCGTCACTCGCAAAAATATTTAATATTTAATTTGTTGGGGATCTGGGGATCGAATGTACAGCCTATTACCTACCTATTCTATTCTATTTTTATATACGCTTGTAGCATATATATATATATATATATATATATATATATATATATATATATATATAGATATGTCTCATATAATTAGGTTAAATTTTAATATTTTTTTAAATTACACAATTTTCAAAGGGTTTTGATTGGAAATAAAAAAGAAATTATGATTATACTTAATGGCATAAGGAAATATTTAACGAATGCCTGCAACGTATATGTAGATGAATCGTCGTCCATGACTCGTAAAATCGAGCGAAGAGGAAGGAAAAGAAGAAGGCATAAGTAAAAGAAATAATAAAAATGCATAAGAGAGAGAGAAAGATTTGATACTTGATGTGAATAATATAATTTAGAGGGTAATTATTAAGATCGGTTCAGCGGTTCTTTTTGTTCACGCTGTAGGTATTTTACGTATTATAAGCCTTATAGGAAAAGAGACGAAATAAATTAATAAAAAATATAACACAAATTTATTTGAGGTCATTGTGGCAGAGCGTTTGACTGTAAACAGTACGATTTTAGCTTCAATTTTTAATCGCAGGTATGAATTATTTTTACTATAAAAATTTTAAATAAGATCTGCTACTCAAACGCAATGTCTCAAAAAATGCGTAGGGACTGTCTCAACGCTAGGTTCCCTTTGCCCACACTGATATATGCAGGATACAGTGTGTAATAAAATATTTTTTAATAAAGTTTTATTAAGATAACATGATAAACCTTCAAAATTAACAAAGATAAGCAATAACAATTAAACAATCAATCATATATGGTGATTTATATAGATTTAGCGAAAAGCTAGCCACATGTAGATTAAAATTTTTTCTAAAGTAGATATTATCTATTACTGTAATAACGTGTTAGTGTAAATATATTCTCAGTAATAGACCAATTGTGCAAAATTGTACCTAATTGGACTATATTTCACGTTTTAAATCAAATGGTTGAGAAATACAATGAATTCACTATGATGAACATACACACACATACACCTTTCACACTCACACACCACATGTATAAATTCATGAAAACATGTTCTGTAAAATGTAAAATGCGTAGTAAATATGTTTTTATTTATCATATTTCTATTTCAAATAATGCGGTGTAGAACGCTGAAATTAGAGATATATAACATGTATATTGCTTGAAGATTATAGGGGAACACTACACTTTTCCTAGGAATTTCGTGATGGAGTCACGAAATTCTCAAACGGATCGAAAATCTTAAACGGAAACGGGACATGGGAAAGGGAAAAAACGAATTATACATTTTTCAGTTCAGACTACACTCATAAGTATAATTAAATAAAACAATACTTCGTCCAATGAATACCCAAGTAATAAAGTTAGCTTCGTCGAGTGGATAATAGTGAATTATCCAAATAGAACTTTAAAACAAATCCGGTTGACACTATGAGAATCAATGTACACGATAGACGTAATACTGATATGTTATCAGAAACAGATAAGAAAAATCGGCCAATAATTAGATATCAATTACTACTTGCGCAACCGTCAATTGTTCTAGACAATGGGAGTTTAGATACAATTTATTAGAGGCGTCGTTAACAAAGCTTCGTTCACAGGTCCATGACAATAGCCACATTATTTTATTGGGGAAAGCACCTTATGTAATTGGGGCGATTAAAATAATTAATGAATTGGCGGAGGGGCACAATGGTGTGATTGTAACGCGACGGTTGTGGGTTCGATACCCAGTCGGGGGAATGAATTGTTATTTATTAATATATTTATTTTTTCGCTCTGGTACCAAGCGGCGTTGGGTGCCGCCACCCAACAATGTTGTGGGTTCGATCGGGAATGAATTATTATTTATTAATATATTTATTTTTTCGCTCTGGTACCAAGCGGCGTTGCGTGCGGCCACCCAACACGCAATATCTCGAAAAATTCGAAGAAAAGTGGCGAACGGAGTGCTGTTACACTAGGTTTCCCTACCATGCTAGATGCGGGGTACAGAATGGTAGATTTATTTGATTTATTTTAGCAATACTAATGGTAGATAAATAACGTAACGCCGCACACATAACAAATAAACTTTTAATTTTTAACCTATTTTTTTTTAATTTAACTTATTAAGTAATTTTCGAATGTTCTAGATGCCGCTAACCTAAAGTTTTTAAATAAACATGTTTGCCGTATATGGTACGGTAACCGGCTCTATTGGCACTTTTTTGATCTCCCTAAGGATAAAAAGATTAACTCACGGTCACCTAGTAATTTCTGTAACATTTTATCCAGAAACCTGCAATTTTCTTGCACTTCTACTTGGCGACTGAATCTCTGTCTGATTGATAGGTAAAAAATACCTATTAATTCTTTGAGTACATGCATTGTCGAGAAGTAAATGAAAAGATTTGAACCTATAAGGTAAATGCGGTGTTAAATATACTTACTATAATAAATTGAGCCCAGTCGTGACGCAGGGGCACAAGCGACTGCGACTGTAAACGCGAAAAGTTGTATTTCGAAAGATGGATGCCATTCCGTTACTCTTCTAACGAGTCAAAACAAGTCATTGGCTTAATGGAAATAGAGTGATCACATTCCCAGGTTCCCTCTGCATACCGTGCTATATGCAGAATACAGCGCTAAATAAGAAATATACCAATATATCGCCATTAAGAATAAAACCATCCAACCACAGCAAAAGTGTTACGCCAATTAGTCTACTCCTAGCAAGACGTGTACTTCTAGCAAGAAATCCCACATTTCATGTAGAGTATAAATAACAATTACAAAACAGATTCCACAGACATATACACTGTACTGATCTTGAGATAGTGCTTATTACAGAGGAGGCTGCAACACCGTCGCGTGCCAATCTTTGTGGGACCAATTGTTCCACTTTGTCAGACGTATTAGCAGGCAATTCTTTGCAAAAGTAATCTGAGAATGGAATTTATAAATGTTTATTTGTTTAGCTTCACGCTGTATCACGCTGACAGGAGTATATGCAGAGGGAACCTAATGTTAAGTTCCGTTCTTTATTTTCCGCCGAATTCTGGAAACATTGCGTGTTGAGTGGCGGAACTCAACGTCGCGCTTTGCCTTGAAAATATGTTTGAAATGAAAATATTCTCGAGTGGGAATTGAACCCACAACCTGTTGCGTTTACAGTAACACGCTTTTTAATCGAATTTCTTAATCTGTTTATTTTTGTTATTGTTTGAATCATGATGGATTTCGTTTTACGTTTGTATGCTTTAAAAGGAAAGCCAAGATGATGATTTCTAAGTGTTGCTCTAAATTTCTATAATTGTTGTAGTTTTATCTCAATCTCGTGAATAACTAGTTTTCTTTTATTATTATTTTTAATTACTTCTGAATAATTACGATTGAAATTGTTGTCTTAACAGCACTGATAGTAAATTATTGTATTAATATTTATTTTTTTATTTTGTAACTCATTTCTTGTTAATATTTGTATACATTTTAAAATTTATAAGGATAGATTGCTTAATTTTTACTGGGAACCTAAATTACAGTTTGTTTAACTGTAATAGTAGCCATCCATTTTTTTTTCAAAAAATTACGTTATATTGTTTTCTTTTATGGAGATAAATATATATAAAAATAGTAAAAAAAAACAAAATAAAATTTAATAAAAACAAATATCTGCACGCACACTTGTCAAACCATCATGTTGTCCTCCATACAAGCAATGTTTCTAATTGGATGGAAAGAGGAGAGTGACGTGGTACTTGCAAAATTATTTCTGCCTAAAACTTACGCGTGGGAAATATTTTAGTTTCAAACAGCCCGGTTTCTGTAATTAATTACACCTTTTAAATTTTCTTTTTAATTTACTTGTATATCCGAAGAGAGAGAGGAAAACGGAAGTTCCAACCAACATGTAATTACTTTTTTAATTTCACAATGTTGCTAGTCAACGACTGATCTATCACTGATCTATCAGACTTTAAGAACAAACATCGTCTGTGAACAGTAAATTGATTACTTTCGATTATATAACGCTAGCTCACAACGTATTACAATGGTTAGATTGTTTAATGTAACGTGGATAATGTTTTTTTTAAGCTATTTTAGGACAGGATATAAATCTGATGGATATTGATAAATAAATGGTTATATTTAAGCAACAAGCGTTTCATTGTTCAATGTCGCTAAAGATAAATGCTGTCCATGGACTTGTTTCAAATCTCATTTAGTAGAATAAAAAAAAATAAAAAGATAGATAATATTTAAAGCTTTTTATTTTTCTTTGAATAGAGTCAACATGTAAAATCTTTTTTAAATAGATTCTTCTTTAGAGTGAGTTTCATTTTTTTTCAAAACTATATTAGTTTGAATATAGGTAAGTGATTTACAAAATAAAATAAGCTTCAGATTCTAAAATAATGCCCAAGAATTTTAATAGTTTAAAGGCTCAGAACAATTTTTTTAACTTTTAAAGCAAAAAAGAAAGTAAAAAATATTAAACGTAAACAAATAAGGTAAAAGTTACTTAATCACCAGTAAGAAGTTTGCAGAAAAAAAAATTGCACGTAATTATTTTGGACGGTAATTACATTATACATTTGCAAATCAGGTGCGGAAATAACTACATACGAGTACACCAGATATCATCGGAATTTCGGCTAAAATATAAAAAAAAATTACGTAATTATGTAACATATTGAGATTGAAAATTTCCAAGAAGGGTCCGTTCACACACAGGTACGTTATATGTAAGGTACATATACTTTCCTTTTTACCTTCATAGGACAGAAGGACGATTTCTTTTCTAATAGAAGAATTGAAGATCTTCTTTTAGTTTTAATGCATATGTATATTAATACAGAAGCCCTTTTGTTTTCGTCTATTGATCTATCTATGTATGGTTAGCCTTACTTATATTTTTTTACTTATTTAATGATATGCTGAACTATTTAACGTAATTTTTAAATAAAATTTAACTGAGATAATATGTGATCTGCAAAATATCATCAATTAATTCGACAACCGCAAACTGTTAAAGCCCAAAGCTATAATTATAAGCCTGTACGTTTCCTGTAAATGTTATTTCATAATTTAGCTGCATATAAATATCGACGGGGTCCAATCTCGCAAATCATCGTTATTACATCCTGTCATATTCATTTCCAATTACGTCAACCGCCACCGAATATCTGAACGTAATCGATATTCGTGTCACACGTCGCATCGGCCTAAAAATCGATCGCCATTCGCCATTCGAATTACTCAGGATGTAACGGTGAAACTAATAAACCTATACTACTTAATTAGTAGTTTAACTTACGTGGAAGTTCGTCTTATTTTGATAGAATACAAATTGCTGGATTTTACCAGTAAAACATGTTTTTTTCGTACACATAAGAATTTGAATGTAACAGGATTCGAACCCGCGACTTTTGGAAACCAAGATGGAATGATGATTAATGATGTTTTTCTACTTTTTAAACAAAAATCCGATTGCATAGAACTAAACAAACAAAAAACAAACCCAATAGATCTTTAGCATTAACAATCGGCACCAATTTAAATTTTAAGGCCACTTATGAAGATTTAATGGTCGAGGAATGGATTCCCACTGTTAATCTTCATTAACTATTGGGCTTCTTTTTCTTTTCATTTTAGTTGTATGCAGTTAAGTTTTCCATTTTCTAATTTAAACTTTTTTTGTTAGCTTGTATTATCTGACTAAGGCAACGGTTGTGGGTTCGATCTCGAGTCGAGGAAGTGAAATATTAATTTACATTTCTATTTCATCGCTGTGGTGTAGAGGCAAAGCGCGGCATTGAGTTCTGCCACTCAACACGCAATGCCTCCAGAGTTCGGCAGAAAGTGGAGAATAGAATGTCTTAACACTAGGTTCCCTCTGCCCACCCTGCTGTGTGCGCGATGCAGCGTGAAGCTGATTTTTTATTATCTTCGTTATAAAGATTATATAATTATCAACTACGAATCCCTCGCACAGCAGAGAAGGCAGAGGGAGCCTAGTGTTAAAACAGCCCATTCCACATTTTTCACCGCATTCTAGAGGCATTGCGTTTTGCCATGACACCAGAGGGAATATATGGAAATATACATTTAAATAAAATATTTCCTCGAGTGGGATAGAACCCACAACCAGTCGCATTAACAGTCACAGACTTGTGCCTCTGCGTCACGACTGGCCGCATAAAGATTAAAAGACGAAATATTTAGCTATTTTATTATTTCTTTAAGTGAGTAATAGAAATTTGCACCTGTCTTCACAGTCTAACAGTTCTAACAGGCTATGACTGCTGCTTTCCCCATGGAATAAGTAAGCATGGACAGAAATATGAAAATAACCTACTATAAGTATGAAAATTTGCATGAATAGTAGATAAAAGTACTTTATAATATAAAACTGTTACTTAAAATAAAAAAAAATATTTATTTTACTTTTATTATTAATACATCGGAGATTAAATTGCTTATATGGTTGTTTTAACCCGGCAATATGAAATAATATTGTGATTATCGCATTTTAATGATAAAAAATATACGTGGAAACCTTGTTTTTTAAGTATGTATTTACGTTTATGCTATATAATTTAAATAGCCAATTACCTTTTATATCACCTACCTGTTAACGACATCGTTTTAATTTTGAATGACCTTCTTTATAAGTCTGAAAATTTGTGTCTCCTATCTAAAATTCTTTATTTATTTATTAATTTATTCTTGTTAAAATTAAATCTGCTTCACGCTGTATCCCGTTTAGAGCAGGGTAGGCAGAGGAAACCTAGTATTAAGATACTCCGTTCCGCCGTTCTGCCGAATTCTGGAGGCATTGCGTGTTGAATGGCAGAACTCAACGCCACGCTTTGCCTCGATACGAGAGCGAAGAAATGGAAATATAAATGTAAATAAATATTTCACTTCCTTGAGTGGGGATCGAACCCACAACCGTCGCGTTACAGTCACACCCTTGTGCTGCCACGCCTCGACGGCCTCTGTTCACAATACATTAATGTGCTATTACAGTAATGCTACACCGTTGCTAAAACTTTTAATAAAAATGTACAA
This sequence comes from Heliconius burneyi, assembly GCA_018247715.1. Lineage (NCBI taxonomy): Eukaryota > Metazoa > Arthropoda > Insecta > Lepidoptera > Nymphalidae > Heliconius > Heliconius burneyi. The sequence goes on along the minus strand of DWGR01003118.1, from coordinate 3,266 downwards.
TTAGAAAAAACTTACAAAATATACCTAGATGTAAAGTTAAACTGAGAATAATTGAAGACTGGCATGCAGTAATTTCCTTCGTCATCAGACAGCAATGCAATATCACTTACTAACGTGGAATTCAAGACCTACATTTCAACCTTAGGAGATTGTTAAATTTTATAGATTTTATAAGAGGTCTATGTATGTTAAGTACTATAACAGAAATTAAAAGTAATGTTTGAAATATTTATAAGCTGGCATTTATCATTTTTGGGAAAAATTCAAAATGTTTACAGATTTGAACCAGAAAAGTAACACAAGTCCAGAAAAGTCGAAATATCTATCTAAATAACTACAAATATTTATATCAAATTACAATTATATAAACTCTACTTATTCTCAATCAAGCCTATAATTCTTGTTATTACGTAAACAAAGTAAATAGCTAGCATAAAAATATATTAATTGGAAATAAAGCTATCGGTGCCATATTGATAGCATTGCTTCCTCCTTCCGGATACTGGGTGTCAACTCGGTAACAGATAATGTTTCTTAGCGTATAGTAACATTATATTGCAAGTTATGTTATTGGGCGTATTGCATTACAACTGTCCGTATTTATAGTTTAATATTCTGCAATAAATGTTAGGTAATCTATAAATGTAAATAATTATTTATTCAGTATGATCTTAAATTGACTATAAAGGAAAGAGAAGACAGAGTATTAAATAAAGTTACAATTGTATTCAGATCAAAGTAAGTCTTAAATAAGACGATGGTGACCCTTGGCCTTCAAAAGTACTGGATACTTCGTCAGCTTTTTCCAGCATTATCGACATAGTGGCAATCAGTATCATAAGCATTAAAAACCTCCAGAGGGGATGGATGAAGATATTGATGATATTGGACAAAGGCAAGATTTTTAAAATAGATTGGTGTATTGTGCAAATAGGAGGGTTTCCATTAAGATACTGTTTTCCAATTTTCGCCGAATTCTGGAGGCATTGCGTTAAGCGGCAGAATTGAACGCCATGCTTTGCCTCGTTACCAGAGCGAGGATATATTAAATATTTAATTTCCTCGAGTCGGATCCGAACCCACAGCCGGGCGAGTTTACATTTGCAAGTTTGTGTCCCTGCCCCACGACTGTCCTCACAGGCAGGATATGTAAAGATTAAATTAAACCATGGAGCTAATGATTCATAAATCTTTTTTTTAAGAAATTTCTATGTAGAGTCGATATTAAAACTGCATTAAAATTGCAGTCAATGATTCATACCTATGTATGTAGGTACATTGTAAAAGGTACTTTTACGTAAGTCGTTACATATTAATTTCAAGGAAAAAAGTTTACGGACTACTGTTATGTCAGTTAATAAATACCTGAAGCCCTTAAGTATATTTTAATTTTTTTAGGTACATTATGATATAATATTATGTGAAATAAAGTAATTAAGACATTTTTCTGTTCCTTTCTTTTTTAATCCAGGCCATTCGTACACAGGAGCACAAAAGTGACTGGACTGTAAAATCGACTGGTTCTGGGTTCGATCCCCAGTCGAGGAGATGAAATATATATACTGTTTGATTTATTTCCATATTTTTCCATTTCTTCGCTATGGTGTCGAAGCCAAGCGCGGCGTTGAATTCCTGCTCTCAATATGCAATGCCTTCAGAATTCGGCGGAAAGTGGAGAACGGAGTGTCTTAACACAAGGTTCCCTCTGCCTACCCCACTGTGTACGGGATACAACATGTAGCTGATTCAATTTTTATTTAATATTTAATTGATTATTTTGATAAATATTGTCTTATAAAGAATGTGGGGTAACGAAAAAAAGATGATTTTGAAGTTATGTTTTTTTAAGCAAGTGCAATATTGTATCATAAGTTCATACATATAACATATCGTCCGTTATAGGACGTCCAGACAATTGTCCATTACATGCTTCACATAGATGATAAAATTCCTAGGGATTGATAAATTGCTGTTCAACTGGTAATGTATAAAACAAATAGATCTTGGTCTACATTCCTATGTCCCAGCTACAGATTTACCAGTTTTTAAGAGCAAATTAAGTGAGGTTAGTTTAAAAACTTTATGTAGTTAGAAGGCGCTTCCGCTATGTTTTAGTGGGTGTATCTATCAGGATTTCCTTTGATGAGTTCCACAGTATGATCCATCCGTAATATCCGTCCGTAGGCTGTATATTCTCTATATAATATCACTTCCGACAAACACTCGCTTTCATTATCATGTAATTTGCGCTTCTCAATCTCAATCAATACATAAATTAGAAGTAATATCGAATTTTCTGAGAAAATGAAACAAGAAATCGCCGGCTCAGCGAGGAGCTAATGAGATTTTATATAGCTTGTTACATAATAATATTGAAATAGTGTTAAGATTACTTCCTTTTTGAAAACTATATGGTAAAATTAATTTCCATCACAAAATAATAGCTTCTTGCGAGCTGAAGAAAATCAAAGGTCAGACGTTTCGCATGTTAGCTTTCATTGCAACAGTGGAGCATGGTCTAAAGGTGGTCTAAAGAGCAGATAAGATAACTCGACATGATTAAAGCACTAGAAAGCTGTAGAATATCGGAATAGGAATTCTACTTGTAATTGTTTAAACTGAGCCCAAGTGATTAATGTGTTAAGAGTTCAGCGTTTAAAAGGGAATAGAACTAACTTATATATCTCGAGAATATTATTTTGTTACTATGAGCCAGTTGGATTATTATTATGAGCCAGTTGGTAAGTTACTAATAGTGACGATAGTAGATTCAATATCAAATTATACCTTTCAGAAAATAAATTGGTCGGAAAATCTAGAAATAACGTGATATATCTATATAGCAGTACTTTAACTTGAGGCCACTCGTGGCCAACCGTTGCGTATGACTGTAAAAGCAACTGAGTTATGCGTTCAATTCCCACTTGAGGACATGAAATATTTCTATTTTGTTCTGGTAACGAGGCGAAGGTAACATGCAAGGCCTCCAGTATACGGAGGAAAGTGTAAAATGGAAGTGTCTTAATGGGAACGGCGTGACAAAACTAGGTTCACCGGTCCCAAGAAAAATTCTTTGCAAACGTTACAAACTTTAAAAACGTTACAAAAAAGCAAGCTGAAATATTATACAAGTAAATAGAAAAGCAACTTTTACTTTAATATTCATACACAATGTAGGCACAATGAAAATGTCAAAGTAATAAAACTATTTGCCACTTTTCCACGTTTGATCCCTCTGTTCCGTCTCCCTGACATAACGTAGATAA
>DWGR01003117.1:0-12611 GCA_018247715.1 Heliconius burneyi | reverse complement strand
ACTAGGTTTTTCCGTCTACTCTATGCAGAAAAAAGGTTATTACAGAAGGCCGGCAACGCCCCTGTAACTCCTCTGGTGTTGCCCGGGGTCGGGGGGGGCGGTGATCACTTTAGGTGACCCGAACGCTCGTTTGCCTTGTCCTTTTACCATAAAAAAAAAAAAAAAAAAAAGAAGCTAACAATAACTTATCCAAAGCAGAAAATAAAAAACAAAACTTCATAATATTTCATTTATTGAATAACAATTCAATATATTTATTAAGACTTGGGTATTTTTTCCAACATCAATGTGTCCTGAGCGTGGAAATTAAAATAAATCATTCCCACAAGCGTGAATCGAACACACAACCGTCGCGTTTGCAGTCACAGGCTGTGCCACTGCATCACGACTAGCCTCAACTTCTTCATAAAGATATCAAAAGAAAGAAGTGATAAAAAACATAAGAAAAATATACATTATCTATGAATAATTCAATAATATTAAGTTACAAAGGGGTGAGCTTGAATATAATAAAAGTGTCGTCGACGAGGAAACTCGCGGCGTATCCGACACCGCCTAAAAGGCTTTGGGATTTTAATGCTGTTTAGAAACGTAATGCCGTAGCTATTGATATTATTTTAATACGTTATATCACCAGTACACCATAGCACTTCGGATGAAAAAAATACTGTCTTAGAAAAACTTATAACAATTTGTGTAAACTCTTATAAATAAATATATATCTTTTTTTAGCGGTATTCTCTAACTCGTACATAACAGAGGGAATCTATTGTCAGTCACTCAGTTCGCCATGGAACGGCAGAACTCAACACCACTCTTTATCTACCAGGAAAGTTAGAAAAATGAAAATTGAAAAAGTAAAAAAATAAAAGTATTCCCTAGAGTGAAATCGAACCCACACTGTTCCAGCCTTAAGTGTAAAAGCAATAATGTACGTATTGTAAAAAGTACTCAGCAAATTAACTAATAATTAAGCTTGTAAAGTTATTTACGTTTTAGGAATTATTATAAAGATCTCTGGGCATGTCTCAGGATATAAATTAAGTTTGTAAACTTTTAATGAACTCTAGTTTGTTTTAAACGTCGGGTCGACATCTATCTACGGATAAACCAGTATTGAACCATAACCGTGTGATTGTAAACGCGGCAGGTGGTGGGTTTGATTCCCACTCGAGGAAATTAAATATTTAATATTTTCATTTATTCGCTCTAGTGTCGAGGCCAAAAGTGTGACGTTGAGTTCCCTCACTTAACAGGCAATGCCTTGGGGTGCCTTAAAACAAGGCTCCCTTTGCCTACCATGCTACACGAAGCATGAGATACAGCTCGAAGCTAAAAAAAGATAGAAAACTAATATTTAGGCCATTGTGGCGTATTGTAGATGCGGTGGTCACGGGTTATATTCCCGGTCGGGGGTAAGAATACTTTCATTACCTTACTCTGGACACAACAGGATCAAGTGAGATGGAATTTTGCCATTCAACAATGTCTGCAATGTCTTGAAAATGAGGCGGAATGAGGTTAAAATACATGCAACAACGAACCTTTGTGAAATTAATGGAAGTTGAAATTGATGTTTTTTACTAAGACCCACCTCTGCAGTCGATTAGAGGATCACAGTGCGCCGTAAAAATGTCTTTGTAAAAAATATTCCTTCAAAAGTTGGCAAAATTGGCGGTGATAAATGATTTTTTTTCCCTCTTAAAATATTTCTTATATAAAAAAATGCTTTAATAGGTTTTTTAGCTTCACGCTGGATCCCACACAAACAGCGCAGTGTAGGCAGAGAGAACCTGAACACCCAATGTCAAAACACTCCGTTCCTCTTAAAATACTTCCGTTCTCCACTTTTCTCAGGTCCTTGAGGCATTTACCAGAGGGAGGAATGAAAATACTAAATGTTTCATTCCCTCTAGTGGGAATGGAACCCACAAACGACGCGCTTACACCGGCACGCTGGTGAATCTGTGCCACAACTGCCACAATAGATCATTTTTTATGAGATTCATACACCTAGGGATCTACGATACAATACCATAAATATCACCTTCACTAATAGATCATAAAGCAGCAGCACCACTTTTACTCCACTTTCTTTACTTTGTGGCATTGAGTGTTTTGTGGCAAAACCCAAAGCCTCGCTTTCTCTTGCAAGGCGATATAAGAAAATAATTTAAAAATAGTAATTTCCCTAAATGGAGATTGTATCCAAAACCTTCAAGATTACAGTCGAAGCTCTTATATTACAAAATACATACTTTTTAATATTCATTTCACATTGTATCAATATTGCTTCTCAGTTAAAATCCGTCAAGAATATCGCGTTACAAAGCGTAATGCCGCGTTAACGAACTTGTCATTTTAAACGACCGCCTATCTTTCTCACACTTTAGTTTCCCATCGTATAAAAGAGCAGGACAAAAGATTTATTTCGAAATACGGATTCAATTGAGTAGCTGGGAACTTTTGAAGAGATTCTTTGAGTATGTCATTTCTTTACAACTTTGTAACAAAACTGTTTTTGTTTTAAAATAATATTTTTATTTAGATGTCATCGTGTTCACAAGACGATAATGTTTTGTGGTGAAGGCCAGTCGTGACGCAGTGTAGGTTCGATCCCCTCTCGAGGTCATAAAGTATTTAATATCTTTATTTAGTCGCTCTGATGCCGAGGCACCACGCGTTGAGCTCCAGAATTTGGTGGAAAATGGGTAATAGAGTATCTTAACACTAGGTTCGGGGGAACGTAGCCTACCCTACTGTGTGCGGGATACAGCGTGAAGCTAAAAAAATACGATAGTGGGTACAAAACATGGCTGATGTATCTGATCTTCTAGCATTTACTTAGTTTATTTTTTAAAGTACGCACTAAAAGAAAAAATATATATTTATATCAGCCCCTTTTACTACATTATTTTCAACTTGACTATTCAAAACTAAATTGTTACAAATTCTAATCCAATCCAAAGAAAACATTTTTCAAATCACACAAAAATTTCTTGCCCAACAAGAGTAATATTCTAAGGTTCATAGCAAAGGCAGAGTGTTAAGACACTCCGGCCAAACTTCAAACCACTTCCTGTTAAGCAGCGGAATTCAGTGCTGCCTTTCTACAGATAATATTAAGGCAATAATTTTATTTTCATACAAAAAATCGTTATACAAACACGCCTACGTACAAAGCATCGCTCCGTAAGGGACGATCCACAAAAGGTCGTGTACATTCATTTTTAAGATAAAGTCATGTTTTATGTCACGCTTTATTAAGTGGACCTACCGCGGTGTTCAAATACATAGATATTGATTTATATTAAATTGGATATTTAGCTATACATACGACACAGCGTATCTCCTCATCTATCATTTATTATTTTATATGTTAACAAGACAAATCGCGTTAAGATCGATCTTCCCAAAATTAATTCATTGCTCTGATTCGAACCCGTAACTGACACGAGTCAACGGTTTTTATTTTGATGAAGAAATTAAGAAATGTACATTGTCCAGATGTTTTAAAATGATAAATGATTAGCGGGCTTCAAGGTCAGTGTTCACTCAGCGGGAGGCGGAATTTGTAACAATATTATCTTTAAAATGTTAATTCATTCAAAAAAAATTTGATTTATAACAAATTTTTAATGAATAATATGTAAGAAATAGATATTTTAGATTTTTTTAAGGAAAAAGTGTACCATTCTCTCCATTTTCTTTTATATTATGAGTGAGTTTAGAGTTTAGGTCTTGTTACTTTTTTTTGAACGCTGTATCCATTATCCATATCACATGATAGGTAGAGGGAACATAGTGTTAAGACACTCAACTTCTCACTTTTCTAATGGAGAAAATGAATAACATTTTTTTGTCAAAATAAAGGTTGTAAATAAGTTGTCACAAGCGTCAAAGAAGTTCGACATAGCTTTCTAAGCGGTGCAGGTTCAAATTCCGCTACGTTCAAATTTTTATTCATTTCCTAAATATTTATCTATCCTTAGTGTGGACTATGTAGATTTGAAAAAAAAACTTTTTATTTCTATGAGGTTGCATAAGAAAAAACTTTCGCTCTAGGTTCTGACCTACTCATCCTACTGGTACATACGCCTCTGTCTAGATTTAATTTAAAACAATGGTATGTCTATATAGTTATTTTGAAAATATTCCAGATGTTACATCGATATATTGCTTACTGTAGACTCGGCAGCTTGTGGGTTCGATTCTCAATTGAGGAAATGTAATTTTTTTCATTTTCTCGCTATGGTACCTAAAGCGAAGAGTTGTGTCCCGCGACTCAGCACGTAACGCCTCCAGAATTAAGCGGAAATTGGAAAAGAGAAGTACGTCGCACTTTGCCTCGACATCAGAGCGAAGAAATAGAAATATAAACGTAAATAAATATTTCACTTCCTCGAGTGGAGATCATACCCACAACCATCGCGTTACAGTCACACCCTTGGGCCGCTGCACCACGACGGCCTACCGACGACTAAGAATAACATACGTAAATACAACATTACAATTACGTATACTACCTGTCATATCAAAATCCTCACATCACGGTCTCTTAATAGTTGATTAAGATACGCCACGGACAGACGGAATGCTTTAATAGAAATATTCTCAAGTGGGTGAGAATCAATGCTAGGGAATGAACAATAGTGTAATACAATTTTTCTTCTCAGTTTCTTATACCTGGAAGAAAATAACTAAAATAAATGTATCAAAAATATTTTTATATTATTCTCCTTTTTTAATATAACACGACATCTACGTGTGTCAATCAGTCATCACGTACAAACTACTACAGAATATATTTATTGTAAAATGGAGTTTCACGCTTTGGTAGAGGGACACTGGGAACATAGTTATAAGTCACTCCGTTTCCGTTAAAGTACTTCCGTTAGGTGGCGAAACTCAACGCCGCACTTTGCCTCGTTACCAGTACAAATCAAGCAATCATACCAGCAACCTGTCGTATTTAAAGTTAGACTCCCTGCCGCCACGACGAATGTTAAAACTTATCTTGAACAGAAAATCGAATTCACAACCTCTAAGTAGTCTATATTTACTCAACTATTCACCAACCTACCAATGTAAATTGAAACCTTTACTTCAACTTTCTATTCTATTTAGTCAAGAGAAGCAATCAAACGTAACAATATCTCAAAATTAATTACGCTCAAAGACGCTCCGATATTGAGATGTTTTAAATGGTGTTTGATATCTTAAGGTAAATATTTAAAAGATGTTCAATTGGAAATATATTATGTTTCAGAAAGAGGTAGGAGATTCGATTTGGCTTGAGGCAAGTTTTGTAATTGCGTGGTTTCTAGAATTTGTAATAAGAATTATTTCTAGGTGTTTAATGATTTAAATATGAGATAATATTTTTTATTATTTACAGTTATTGCTGTCTGGTAAATAATGATAATAATGGCGCTCTCTATCTGCGTCGTTATTGAAAATTTAAACATTCAATAAATGCAGATTCACTTGCTTAACACAATTTTTTATTTAATTGACTTAACTTTGTTTTTATCAATTTTTTCCTTTTTATATTGTAAACTCTTAGAAGTGGGAATTGAACCCACAACCACTTCGTCTGTGCTTATAGTTAGAAACTACCCTACTGTGTCATTCATTATGCTTGTAGCTACTCTTGCTTGCGCGATACAGCGCACATGTCAGTCAGAATCTAGTGTTAAGAAATTTATTTCCCCGCGTTCCGCTGAATTGTCAGAACTTAACGCCGCGCTTTGTCTTTACAACAGAGCGAGCAAAGGGAAAAATATCATAATTCTTCCCACCGTTACAGTCGCAGTGTGGCTCTGTGTGTGTTACACTGGTGTGTGTTATTATTTTAGAAATCTCAATGCTTAAGATCGACTGCGTGACTTGTGAGAATACATAAAGGCGTTAGCTCTAATGGACTAATGTCACAAATGACATTATACATATGTATTTATAAGAAATCGATATACGTAGGCTCGATTAAGCGTGGGTTTAGTTTCTAATTGGTCCAAAGATTTTTCATTTAATTTTAATACTGATAATTTACTTTATATTTGGAAGAAATTTGACTGAGAGACTTATTTGGGCTTATGCCCAAAAATCAAATTTCTTGTCCTTGTCCTGTATGCTCATGCAACATGCTCAAATCAGGATATTTTTTAATGAAGATTATTTTTATGCTCTTGTCAATAAATGGACAAATCGCGGCGTTGAGTCCCGCCATTCAACACGCAATATTTCGAATTCTGGGCGAGAAGAGACAGGGATGTCTTGAAACTAGGTTCATTTTTGGTGTCCGTCTACCATGCTATAAGGGATAAGCCGTAAAGATAATAAAGAAAATACTCATGTATATACGAGTAAGTACATACTAAATATTATAATAACCAAATGCTTAAGTAAAATACTGTATCTTGTTGTTTCACTTTATTACTTTATTTAATTCTATATAACGATCGTTTTAGCATAATGAAGTATTCATACACACATATTAAATACGTTACGGCACAAATCCAAGGTTACAGGGATTTGCTTAGGCATTACGTTTTTTTTGGTATAATTTTATAAAAATATGTGTTATATACTCACATTGTAATTTAAATTCTTATTAAAAAAACAGCTTCCCACTGTATCCCGCACACAGCAGGGTAGGCAGAGGGAACCTAGTGTTAAAACACTACGCTCGACACTTTCTGTTGAAATCTGGAGGCATTGCGTGTTGAGTGTCAGAACTTACCGCCGCGCTTTGCCTCGACACCAGAGCGAAGAAATGAAAATATAAACGTAAAATTGTTATTTATTTATCTAAATTATCAGTTGAAGTTACAGAAAACATATTTTTGTTTGTATTAGAGTATAACAATTATGTATTTAAAAAATACAGGTCAGTCGAGGCGCAGGGGCATAAAGGGTGACTGTAACAGGGTTCTGCTTTCACTTTTGCCATTTTTAATGATTTTCCAAGAGTATTTTGGCACTAAATTCCCTCTGTCCATCCTGCTATGCGTGGGACACAGCGTGACGCTCAAAATACATGGAGAAAAACCCTATTAACGCATTTTTTCTTTAAACAATTTTAAACATTATTACGTAATAGAACACTAACTTATTACAATAATTTGTGTTTGTGTGAATACGACGCAATTACGAGTAAAATCAAATATTCAGTTATGATCTTTACCCCTAATATGTATCGCTATTATTCTCTTTTAATATATCGCCATTTTACGCGTACACTCTGTTTTTATAGATTCGCAGCCAGACTCAATAAACAGACTACCAACACGGTTTCCGTCGCCGGTGGCTCTCATAATAATGATATAGCGCGTACGAGATTGTTTGTCTGCTTATACTGGCGAATGTGTGTATAATGTACGAAGGATGATTCTATAATATTACCTACCAGACGTGATTGAATAATTCAAAAAGGGCTGTATGGCTTCCCATTTGTAGAAGCCCCAAGATTTCGGATGTCCTTTACCACTATTCCAATTAAATGTAACTACTTATTTAGAAAACGTATCAAAACTAGTTTTAAATAAACCTGTCCGTTACTATATATATCATAGTTGTTTTAGATAATGTAGCACAAAATGTAGATATTAATAAGCTTATGTTTAAATCTATAGAAGTTTTGGTATGTTTTTTGAATTTAATTTTGAAATGAATATGTCTTATCCCTGGGGCTTGGGAAAAGGAATGTGTGATACGAAAATTGTTACCATGACTCATCACTTAGTACGCGTACAGTCCGCATATGAAAAATATGTTTGCGGTACTTGATGAACATTACTATTCCGTGTGTCTGTGTGTTGTGTGTTTATATATAGTGTGTCTCTAGATGTTTGAATATAGTGTATATAAGAGATCAAAAATATATGTGAAACCATTTGAATTAAATCATTGTTACATTGTTCTTTTCATTTATGATATAAGACATATTCATGTTTACTGTGCCATCGAGAAGCAATGGTATTTTTTTACTGATATTTGACTCTCTTTATTTCGTAGTAAATAAAGTAATTGTTTAATGAATTTTAATAATTTTGACTTAATAAATAAATAAAAAATTAAATATTTCATTTTCTCAAGTGAAAATCGAACCCACAATTTGTCGCGGTTACGGCCTTAGCTGTTCTAAGATCTTCTACAGTCACATTAACATTACTCAATAAGTACAGAAAATAATGAAACAAAAATAATCTCCGAAACGTTTAAAGCGTCTGTCATTGTCTCGACGAGGGCTTCAATTAAGCCGATGTCGGTAATGGGAACACTATTAAAAAGTAATTTACGTTTGCTACGTAAAGCTACAAACGTTTAATTACGTTTATGATAAAGTTTAATTTTGTATTTTCGTTTGTACGCTCTGGAAAATCTATGTGAGGTGTTTAGATCCACCGCGCAAAATAAAATTAGAATAGAAAGTAAATTATTGACACTAGACTTTTTATATTCTGTTATCTTTGAAAACGTGGAAAATTAAAAGGCCGTCGTGGCGCAGGGCACAAACGTGTATGTGACTGTTAACTTGACGGTTGTAGATTCGATACCACTAGCAGGAATGAAATTTTTGATACTTTGATTATCTCGTTCTGGTAACGAAACAAAGCGCGGCGTTAAGATCCGCCACTCTATATTCTACACGCAATGCCTAGAGAATCCAGCGACAAGTGAGGAGTTAAAGTGTTTTAATAGAGAACAGTGTACATTTAAGCTAGGTTCCCAGATTGCCTCTGCCTACCCTGCCATGACAGCGAGATGAACTCGAATGACATCAAAAACAGAAATGTAAAACGAGAGCCAAGCTTAGTAATATGATATATTCCTTGGTTGTTGACTTCAGCGATAAAAGAAGTGAGATGTAAATGTATACCAAGTTCAATGGTCAATCCCCAAACATATGATGGTGACAGGCTTTCTTAGGACATAAATTAGAGTCAATTTCAGCCACAAATGGAAAAATAATTCTTATCTTAAAATATACTGTTATGACTGTTATTGTAATGTGTTGTTTTAGATGGCTTAAGTAAGTGTTAGTCCACAAAACAAATAAAACATTTACTAGTGCCTATATATATATATATATATATATATGTATATATATACACAATGCATTGTTCTTTTTTAAATGACAAACGTTAAACCTAAAAACCAATTGTCATCAACTTTGATTGCTATTCTTACATTACAGGCACTATAAGTAAATGTTACCAATAGAATCTATTTATTTAAAATTATATAAGAAAATGATAAGAAACCACTAGTTTCGGATTTTTTTCTTTGTGTACACCCAATTACTTAATTGGGTGCCAAATTTCACCTTTCTAGGTCAACTGAAACTGGGTTATAATTAAGGTCTATAGGTCAGTCAATAGATTTTTGGACATCATTATCTAAATAACCGTTTCAGCTGTGTTTATGAAATTTTATACACGTATACAAGTGGCAGGTCTAAATATTTGAGCCAAATTTGATAAGTTTAAGTGGAATAGTTTTTGAGTTATGAAGGGGGAAAAAGTGGCTTCAAATGGTTCGTGTAACATACGGTGCGGCTCGCCAGTTCTGTTTCACTAAACTTGGCTGGACGCACTCCGCGCGTCTAGATAAAAAACAGTATATATATATATATAACAGTTTGATAGAAGTAATACTAATTGCTCTATTAAACATTCAGTGCACCATATAGTTATTGGTTATTTCATTATTTATAAATATATATACAGTGTGACACAGGAGGGAGTATCAGATGAGATACACGATGTCAGTAGGTTCAATTTAGTTAAGTAAAAAGTTTATATGCAAAATATGTTCGTTTCTTTGACCCTGTTAGATGAATGTTATGTATGAATTTTCACTAATAAAAAAAATCTTTTGGGAATTGCAAACATCTTGCAAAATCGAACCTGTAGCATGTTTTGTTAAAGACAATAGTTATTAATAAGTAACAGCATGTATATATGTACCGTTAGCCATATTGCGTCAAATTTGTTTGCTCTGGAGTAGATTTAGTATTTTAAAGGGATAAGACTGTTTAAAGTTAAAAAAAAATACTGAATTTCTTAAGTTCTTAAGAAATTAAATTCTTTATGAGGTTGAGAAATTTCTCAATCTCGTATAGACTAGACGATGTTAATCCATTTCCAACTACACCGTGACGACACCAGGTGTTGTCATTGATTGACGTGTCGTTTACCAAACGCAGTTTGATAGCGACCACGTGCTAAATCACTTGTATATACATTTTTTTTACTTCACTCTGTATCCCGCATATTGTAGGGTGGGCAAACATAACTTAGTGGTAAGACACTCCGTTTCATACTTTCTGCAGAATTATTTGTCTTGTTACCAGAATTGCCTTGAATTTTCAACCAAACAAAACAATGGCTAAAAATCTACCAACGGAACCTCAAACACTCGCTATTAAAAGAAAACATATAATTTATTTTTATGGAAAGATTTAATCAAAACGCTCTCGCCCTACTACAGCGCGGGCTGCGCGCTAACCTCTTTTTATTCTCAGCTTTCTTGACCTAAAATATGAACATGAATATATAAAGTTACATTAAATGCAAGTAGCTTTTTCATCTCTCATACATTTCTGTTGCTCGTCCCGACCTACTTGCTCCGCTATTCTGCCAGTTATCGCGAAAATAAGCGGAAGAAACTCATACAATTGACTAACGAATCCATTCACGTCTTGGTTTACTTGGTTTATTGATATAATATAATAGCTTAGCTAGTTATGGTACAGGCGCACAAAGTGTGACTGTAATCCGACTGATTTTATATATATATATATATATATATATATATATATATATATATATATATATATATATATATATATAAATAACTTATTTTTATATAGCTTAAACTTATATGCTAGCAACAATGTATTTTACAAAAGAAGATAATAAATAAAAGAAATCACTCGAAACTTGTAAAATTGCACATTAAGGAAGAAAATGTATGAAGTAAAGAATGGCCGTGTACAAAATAAAGAGTATTTGTGGTGGTTTGAAATGTTACAAACTTTTAATTTTAAGGAGAAAGAATTTTTAATTTCTTTTAAATATGAATTTTAAATACATTTTTAAAATAGGTTTTCTCATTGAAGCACGACGGTTGTGGGTTCGATCTCTACTCAAGAGAATGAATTATTATTCATTAAGATTTTAATTTCTTCGCTGATATTAAGGCCCGGCGTTGAGTTTTCCCACTTAACACTCAATGCCTCGAAAACTTCGGCTGAAACCCCACTTTCCGCTCCCCAGAACGGAGTGTCTTAACAGTAGGCTTGCTCTAATTACTCTGCTGTATACAAAATACGTTAAGTGTAATCTTGGAGTTGAATATTAAATCAAGGTTTTCATTGACAAGTAAATGGAAAGAAATAAAAAAAGAAAGAAATGAAAAGAAATTCATTCACTTCAAATAAAAGAAAACACTTGAGTTAATTGTTAAGAATTGAACCTATTCCATTCATTCCTTTCATATGTAAACGTCTTTTCATATAAAGGTGCGGGTGCTTTGTATTCTAAATAATGTTAGCAATTTGTCACTTTCCGCTTTATGTCTCTTTTAAAATATAATTTTGTGTCTTATTAAGCGAGGCTCAATTAAATTAACCACAGTAGGTTACTAGGCTGTATATAATATATACGCTGTATCCCACACGTAATGCGGTATTTAGAGGGAACCTGGGAACCTAATTTCAAGATGCATCGTTCCCCATTATAATCGTTACGTCGTCATTTTGAAGACGTTGTGGGGACTCAGCGCCGCACGTTTTATTATTACCAGAGCCATGAATTTCTCAACACTAGATTCCCAGGTTCCCTCTCCCTACCCATTTATGCGATAAGCTGTTCTTATCCTCAAACCATTCTGTCGAAAAATAAAACCCATCAGGATAAAATACGTTTAAAAGGTTTTTTCCTTTTCGTCGTACATTTTATTAACTCTGTAAAAGTTTATAAATACGAGGGAAATGGTAAAACGTTATCGAATGTGTTGCAAAAATCCTCAGCCTTTTATTGGTTTCTTACATACTTCATGATTTCAATATAAATCCTCGCATTTCTTGTAGAAAGTCATTTGAGTAAAGTTGCTCTTGGTATTGGATGATGACAGCCATTTTATGTTGCTTAAAAAGATATATTTTTTATTTATTTAGGTATTTGTATAGACTAGTTATGTTAGTACATGTTGCATTAGTGTGTGCAAGAAGGCCAATAGTCAAAAAAGATTAAGGCGGAAGTAACGCAGCGGCATATCGCCTTACTATAAACACGGTTATGGGTTCGAGTCCCATTCGAGTGAACTTTGTTTTATTTCTCCACTCTGGTAACAAGACACAGCACAGCTTTGGATTATTCCAATTCACACAATGTTAAAAAATTCTACCTTTCCTGCTAAATGTGGGACACAGCGTGAAGATATAAATAATTATGATTTTTAATATTGTTTTTAAAACCGAAGCCTTATAAAAATCTGCCACGGTAAGCCTTCTTGAAGGGCAAGTCGTACGTTACCAAACGTCGTTTATGAGGAAAGTTACTCTTTGAGCTTTAAGTTATAAACCTTTAAAGTTTCAATTCAGG